>AWUE01019102.1:0-123927 GCA_001974825.2 Corchorus olitorius
ATTTGGACTTGCACACAGTAATAATATATATTAATTTAAAGACTAAAAGTTCAAATAGGGGCTTGATCTTTAGGGGAAAAGTCATTGAAGGACTTAAAATTCAGAAAAGGTCAAATAAGTGTCCAACCTTTTCGATTTGAATCAAATAAGGACATTTCTATGAAATTTGTGGATAATGGGATGTGCTTCTCTCTAGTTTATATATATCCACAAATTTCATGGAAATGTGCTTCTCTCTAGGTTATATATATAAACATTTCATTATCCTGATTTATTGAAAATGTCCACAAATTTCATGGAAATGTCCTTATTTGACCCAAATCGAAAAGGTTGGGTACCTATTTGACCTTTTCTAAAGTTTAGGTCCTTAAATGACCTTTTCCCAAAAGGTCAGACCCCTATTTGAACTTTTAGCCTAATTTAAAACAGAGTTATAGATGTTAGAACTAGATTATTTAGATATATGAATTTAACATAAATTGTGACTAATTAATTAGTAATCCTTCTCATTCTCTAATTTGATCTTATTCTTATTAAATATATATATTTATATTCTAGTTTTACTACCCAGAAGCAGCTATTGGTGGAAGAAATACTGCCAAAAAATCATCTTTTAAAAATTTCTAGTCTCTTGATCTTTTCCTTTTCATCTAAAATCCAAATAAGAATCGAAGAAAGAAACAAATTTCCTCAGAATCATGCATGGTCATGCCAATTGTGACTGCGAAAACGCCCCCAACAAGTACGTCCGCATGGCATTACTTGCTTTAATTATAGTATCTTTTATTGCTGCCATTGTTGTAGGAAAATTGGGTGACATTGGGAATAATCCTAAATTCGGGCTGAATTCCCTGTCTGTTACAAACTTGAACATCTCAGGGTCTGAAATAATTGGGATTTGGGATGTCGAGTTCTTGGCAAAAAACCCTGGTTTCCTATATACCAACAACTATCCTCAGCCAACTCTTTCAATTTATTACCAGAACCAGCAGCTCCTGTTGGAAGAATATCTGCCTAGAATCCATGTTCCCAAGAAGACGACCATATCGTACAGGGTTAACGATTTGGCAATGGCAACTAGTATTCAAAACAAGGGTGTTGCAGATGCCATTGCAAACGACTGGTCTCAACAAAAAGTTGTAGCCTTCACTGTCAAATTGCAGACGGCTGATCTCAACATCGTACTCGTATGTGCCCGCATTAAGGTTGGATTTTCAAGCAGCAGCGCCCAGGGGACAATGTTGCAAGAATCTTCTGCAAATAATCAAGCCTTTACTCGTTGCTCAATTGATTATAATCATTAAAATCCTTCACCATAAAGATTTTAGTAAATATTGTTAGAAAATTTTTTTTTTCATTCTTTTTATTTTTATAATTGAAGGCATATAATGTTTAATTTTTAAAAATTAATAATTGTACAATGGATTGAAAACAGAGCTTCAAGCCTTCAACAAGGGCTCAAGAGTGATTTGATGGTGTTGGTGTTTAGGTATGATAAGATTAGGAACAGTTTTTTTTTTTTTTTTTTGAGGAAAGATTAGGAACAGATTTGAAACATTGATTTTTGCCAGCCAATTTACAGAATCAAATAATTCCTACTTGGTATATATTTAACATGGCTTGTGATTTAAGCAATCCTTCTTTTAAAGGTTGAAGGGGATTTCTCTTGTAAGATTATTTTCAAATCTATTGGAGATTTGAGCAATTGGTAATCTCTACTGGGATTTCACCCTGGAGATTATTATTGCTTAGATTTAGATAGCCAAGTCGCCTCAATTGGCTAATTTCAATGGGAATATTTCCTTGCAAAGCATTATCAAATAAATTGTAACTTGTTTAAGGAAAGTTAAATTACCAATTGAAGCGGATATGGATCCACCTAATTTTAGGCTAGTGAGTTACAAAGTGATTACCCTTAATTTGATGCCGATGACCGCATTGAACACCTTGCCGTATCTTATCCGTACAGTGTACAGTATCTAATTTGATATGTATATTGTGTAATCTCACGATGACTAATGATCAAGCAACTTAAATAGAAGAGTAGCAGATCATTTGACTAAAATAATAGAAAAGACAAATCTTAAAAATTAAACCTGCCAATTCAGGAAAATATGTAAGTCTGTCTAAGACATTGGAGCCTAGAGAGTGTACCTGTTCAAGGGCCGGGCTACCCGCCAAAACCCGTAAGCCCGGCCGATATTTGGGAGGGTTTGGACAAATATTTGAAGCCCGTTGGACAAGCTTGGATAAGCGGGTTGAGGAGTTGACACATGTTCATTTTCAGAAAATATTTCAATTTAGTCCCTATGGGACACATGTCACCCTTCAAGACCTGCTTGTGCAGTCTGCTAAACTCCACCGCCGGTGTATCATATATAAACCCTAAGGATATATACTCTTTTGGTAAATTTTAGGACTTATGTGATCATGTGAATTTGTTTTCATGGAACGTGTACATAAATTTGTGATAAGTTTTTTTATGATATAAACGTAATATTAAAGCTAAAATATGGTGTCAAATGGCTGATTAAAGATCATTGATCTTTGCTTCGAAGTTTAATGATGGGACCTTTCATAATGTGAGGGATGCTAAACGAAATTACTCATCTCTCAGCTAATTAAATGTTATCCTGGTGATATTCAATGAATTTGAAATATTATGGCTGAGTCATTTGCCAGATAATATGTTTGTAATCTAGACTTAATGGAATTGGCATACAAATTTTAATTTGATTAGAATATTGACCACTCATTACATGGAACCATCGTCAATATAGGAAATTATATATATGGTAATTACAAAACAAGTATTTCCCAATGAAGAGAAAAGAAAGTAGAAAAATTACCATTTCTTCCCCTCCTTTATTTTTTTAGAACAGTCAAACTTACCAACCTTCCCAACTACTTGAAGAACTCCATGAGGCATAGATTACAAACAAAACACTCGTATCTGATGCCACTGAATCCAGCTTGAGTTGCCAAGGCCTCGAATTCTTGTTTGGTCCTTTCCTTCCGTCCTGGAATCTGAGTCAACATTAGAAAATCCATCATTGAAGTTGCTCTCACATAGGAATTAGGTTCTGGTATGACAGGGAGGACAGCATCAAGCACTATCACTTTTCCATCATCAGGGATGGCCTTATAACAATTCTTCAACAGCTTCACACAATGTTCATCGCTCCAATTATGAAGTATCCACTACTCAAAAGCCAAGAATTATGATATTATTGATAATATTTGATCTTGTACTGGAATTCTCGGACAAAATAATTTAGGGCATAATACTATTTTCCCCCTAAACTTTTACAAAAAAGGACATTTTCCCCGAACTTATAATTTGGAGAGCTCTCATCACTCCCTAAATTATCAAATCGAGACAATTTTCCTCTTGGACTTTTAATTTGAAACTTTCATCCTAAACTACCAAAACCAGGATGGTTTTCCCTATTAAGTGTCCTAAAAAATGCTAACGTTGTCATGTCAACATTTTTTTTTGACACGCTAGCAATCATTGAGCCATATCAGCAATTTTTGACGACTAGAAAAAAATTATTCCGATTTTAATAATTTAAGGGTGAAAGTTACAAATTAAAAGTTCAAAAAAGAAAATGTTCCTATTGTGGAAGTTTAAGGGGAAAATATTCATTTAGCCAATAACATAGTGCAAATGATTGTTTTACCTTCAAAAAAATTGCATCTCCATTGGGGACACTTTCAAACATATCTCCTCCAACATGTGCCACACCTGTAGTTAATGTTTGTTGTCCTGTTAGAGTACAATCATTGTGTACCAAAACACTAACATTCTCTTAATCTCTTTAGCGTCCTATAATAGTACTAAGAAAGTTATCTCAAAAAAATAGTACTAAGAAAGGGTGTTTGATGAAATTACTGATTATGAGCCAAGACATTACTTACCAGGGTAGGCAGGGGCATGTTGTATAACGTGGGGCAAGTCAAAATTGATTCCCTGAATAGATGGGTACTTGGAAGTGATAATGCTAAGGGTCATTCCTAGACCTCCGCCAACATCAACAACCCGATTGAGCTTTTCGAAACCCTTGTAAGTCTCCAGGATCTTCTTCATAACTAAAGTCGTGTGATTGATCATCCCAGTGTTGAATAGTTGGTTGAATCTTGGGTCCCTGCCACAATAATATTCAAACGCATTTGTTCCATGGACCCTGTCAAAAGGAATTCCTCCTTCAAGAATTGCATCCTTCACCTGGGACCTATATAGCAGTGAAGAAAATTTATTCAGGAATTTAATTTGTTGAATACTATAAATACTCTCATCTTAATCTAAACCTAACCTATATATATTGTATATAAATGTAACTAAAGAAATTTATTAGAGAATTGAAATTAGTAAACCTATAGCCAAGATTAATTAGAAATTTGACAAGTAACAAACAAAATAGAGAGGTGCCGCAAATGACGTATATATAAACTTTTTGTCATGCTGTAAATAAGTTATATTATTACTCTGCATTAAATAGATCTACACCCTTATAACGTTTTAGGAATTACTTGAATTTTCCCTCTGCAATAATAAGTTTTCAATTTATCCAACTATAGGAACTAGCTGCCCCTAATTTGGGGCTGTCTTGGTGACAGGAAGCTGAGTGTAAGGTTCTTGCAAGTATGGATATGGGTTCGAGTCTGGGTTCGAGTCTGAGTAAACGCAATGTTTTTCTCACATAGACTCTTGTTTCCCAGTATTGTATTAAGATCCACTCTTGGCACGCCCATCTGTAGGCGTCATGGAATTCCGCCCCACTACTGTCCACAGGTGTGCCCCTCGCCATGGAGTTCCCGTGGTTTAAGAGGGAACGGGAGACAATTAGCTCTGGATCAATGATACCCACCAAGAGAACCCATTTTTTATGGGGAAAAAAACTATAGAAACTAGCCCAAATATTACCAACAGTTTCCAAGCATACCAAGAACAAGATTAAAACAAAAAAAAAAAGGAACGAACCAGCTAGCAAGGAAGACCTTGTCTTGAAACAAGTTCATCAAGGGGCCTAATGAACCACCATCTTCATTTTGAACGAAGTATTTGGACACAGGCGTCAAACTATAATATACCCTCTCAGAATTACCGCCCTGTTCGTCGTCAGCCAAAGAGCAACCGACAATAGAGTGGCTGGCTAAGACTCTAAGTAGGCGATCCAGCAATAGTGACGATGCCTCAGGATTCTTGGAAGGTAACTGGGCTACTATCTCTTGGGCAGAAAGCTTGGCATCTGGACCCGCTTTGGCAATAATTTCAAACACTTGAAGCTCAATTGCTGCTTGCATCGACATGGGCAGGATCATACTTAGGACAATCTGCATTGCATACGTGAAGCTTTCTTCATCTTGCTCATGATTTGCACTAGTATCATTGCTGGTGTTGCCCATGAAGAAATTGGTAATTTTCTGCTGAGTTCCCATTGTACAGAAAAAGACTGTTTTTCCTACTCAATTCAAGTCATATGGAATTATAATCTACACGTATTAGAAGAGTATAATTAAAAAGATAACAAAACCTTGATTAAATTAAGAAAGATGGTAAATATACTAATATTTGTTTTGATTCATACCTTAATAATAATAAAGTAGTTTATTCTTGTTAGAATATTGACTGAGTTGCACAAAGAAAATGCATGTTGAACACTTGTCAAAAGAAAAGAACATGTGGCATGTATATAAGACCACTTGTGACAGGTGTAAAATGAAGAAAAATATGATGTATGCCTATAAATCAATGAAATCAGAATTAAGAGTTGCTTTTTGCCATTTTGGCAGAGCCATTACACCTCACACTTCTCTGTTTTTCTCCTTGAAATTCTTTGTTATTTGTTGCATATTTTAACCAAACTGAGTGCTTCCCTTTGAAAGCAAAACTCAGATTTTAAACCCAATTTGCAACATTTGTTAAGCACCTTAAAAAGCCAACAATTCTTTATTCATCTAAAGCCGACATTTCTCAGCCTCAGTCCATATTTTTATTTGGTTGCTTGCTAGCAAATTGATCAATAGAGATGAGCTGTTTGTTTTGATTAATTATAATAACTAGTTTTACAGCTCGTGCTTCGCATACGGATGGTTTACTTGATAAATTTTGTTAAGAAAACTATTTTAAGAAATTGAATCTAGATGTTATTCTAAAAAAATTTGCTTAAGAAAGTAATTATATTTTATTTTTTGAAAAGCAATTATATACGTTCACCATCATTCCTTTCTTTTTCACTTTTTTTCCATTTGGTCTTGCGAGTTTTATTCTGAAAACTATTGTCTATTTATAGTCATTTTGGTGCTTGTATTTTTCTTTAAATCCAATAGTTCATTGCACTTTGTATTGTTTGGTATGTGTGCTTATTTAATATATTCAATTGAATAAACAACACAATTAATAATAATAGGTGCTTGTATTTTTCTTTAAATCCAATAATTCATTGCATTTTGTATTGTATGGTATGTGTGCTTATTTAATAGGTTCAATTGAATAAACCACACAATTAATAATACTATATATAATAGAATTATTTTATAATAATAATAAAACTCACTATTCAATGAATACAAAGATGATAAACAAAGTTTGAGGAGATTAACAATTAACACATGTAAAAGAAGCAAAACGCCAACACTAATTCCCCTTATAATTAGGCATTATACTAAGCTTAATGGTTGCTATTTGTCTCATATAGTCAACATACTTATTGTACATGACAATACAGAGAAATCAAATCTTATTATTTCACAAATCTATTCCTATGACTTGAGTTAGGATCGATTATATTTTGTTTTAATCGGCGTAAACCTTATTATCAATAATGATATAACAATAATGCTGGCTTATAACGGTTTTAATTATTACTTCAATTTTATTCGAAAAATGTATAATAATATTAACTTAGGTGGTAACCCACAATGTTTGAACATCGTTACATTCTTAAAAAGGGAGCTTTCTTGCATTATTTGAAAACCCAATCGTACGTCTCAAAGTGTCACTTTCCTAACAAGGAAAATGTCCAACTCATTGACTAAATGTAAGAAAACAAAAAATATCTTGGTTAAAATGGAGCTAGTCATGTCAAAGATTTTCTCAATTTCATAAAGGAATTGATGTCTTTAATGTTGGCCTTTGGACCATTTTGGCCCTTCATTTGATTTGGAAGCTAAAATTAGGTCACATAAGCATAATTAGAGAGTCTTATATATAGCTAGTAACCTGTCATCTTATAGCTTCCAATTAAAACCAATTCTATTGACTCCATATAATTTCAATTTGATTAGATTCTTGACCACTCATTACATGGAACCATCGTCAATACAGGAAATTATATATATATATGGTAGTAATTAGATAACAAGCATTTCCCAATGAAGAGAAAGAAAGTAGAAAAAATTACATACCATTTCCTCTCCTTTATTTTTTCAGAACAGCCAAATTTACCAATCTTCCCAACTACTTGAAGAACTCCATGAGGCATAGATTACAAACAAAACACTCGTATCTGATGCCACTGAATCCAGCTTGAGTTGCCAAGGCCTCGAATTCTTGTTTGGTCCTTTCCTTCCCTCCTGGAACCTGAGTCAACATTTGAAAATCCATCATTGAAGCTGCTCTCACATAGGAATTAGGTTCTGGTATGACAGGGAGGACAGCATCAAGCACTATCACTTTTCCATCATCAGGGATGGCCTTATAACAATTCTTCAACAGCTTCACACAATGTCCATCGCTCCAATTATGAAGTATCCACTACGCAAAAGCCAAGAATTATGATATTATTGATAATATTTGATCTTGTACTGGAATTCTCGGACAAAATAATTTAGGGCATAATACTCATTTTCCCCCTAAACTTTTACAAAAAGGACATTTTCCCCGAACTTATAATTTGGAGAGCTCTCATCACCTCCTAGATCATTAAAATCAGGACAATTTTCCTCTCGAACTTTTAATTTGAAACTTTCATCCTAAACAAGCAAAACCAGAACGGTTTCCCTGTTAAGTGTCCTACGAAATGCTGACGTACATTGTCATGTCAACATTTTTTTGACACGCTAGCAATTATATATTGAGCCACATCAGTAATTTTTGACGACTAGAAAAAAATTCTTCTGATTTTATGAATTTAAGGGTGAAAATTACAAATTAAAAGTTCAAAAAAGAAAATGTTCCTATTGTGAAAGTTTAAGGAGAAAATGGTCATTTAGCCAATAACATAGTGCAGATGATTGTTTTACCTTCAAAAAAAATTGCATCTCCATTGGGAACACTTTCAAACATATCTCCTCCAACATGTGTGACACTTGTAGTTAATGTTTCTTGTCCTGTTAGAGTACAATCATTGTGTACCAAAACACTAACATTCTCTTAATCTCTTTAGCGTCCTATAATAGTACTAAGAAAAGGTGTTTGATGAAATTACGGCAAGACAAATATTACTTACCAGGGTAGGCAGGGGCATGTTGTATAACGTGGGGCAAGTCAAAATTGATTCCCTGAATAGATGGGTACTTGGAAGTGATAATGCTAAGGGTCATTCCTAGACCTCCGCCAACATCAACAACCCGATTGAGCTTTTCGAAACCCTTGTAAGTCTCCAGGATCTTCTTCATAACTAAAGTCGTGTGATTGATCATCCCAGTGTTGAAAAGTTGGTTGAATCTTGGGTCCCTGCCACAATATTCATACGCATTTGTTCCATGGACCCTCTCAAAAGGAATTCCTCCTTCAAGAATTGCATCCTTCACCTGGGTCCTATATATAGCATTGAAGAAAATTTATTCAGGAATTTAATTTGTTGAATACTATAAATACTCTCATCTTAATCTAAACGTAACCTATAGCCAAAGATTAATTAGAAATTTGACAAGTAGCAAATAAAATAGAGAGGTGCCGCAAATGACATATATATAAACTTTTTGTCATGCTGTAAATAATTTATATTATTACTCTGCATTAAATAGATCTATACCCTTATAACGTTTTAGGAATTACTTGAATTTCCACTCTGCAATAATAAGTTTTCAATTTATCCAACTATAGGAACTAGCTGCCCCTAATTTGGGATTGTCTTAGTGGCAGAAAGCTGAGTGTAATGTTTCTGCAGGTGTGGATATGGGTTCGAGTCTGAGTAAACGTAATGTTTTTCTCACATAGACTCTTGCTTGTCCCCATACTGTGTTAAGATCCACTCTTGGCACGCCCATCTATGGGCGTCATGGAGTTCCGCCCCACTACTGCCCACAGATGTGCCCCTTGCCATGGAGTTTCCGGGGTTTAAGAGGGAGCGGGGGACAATTAGCCCCGGGTCGATGATACCCACCAAAAGACCCCATTTTTTTATTAGAAAAAAAAAACTATAGGAACTAGCCCAAATATTACCAACAGCATACCAAGAACAAGATTTAAAAAAATAAATAAATAAATAAAAAGGAACGAACCAGCTAGCAAGGAAGACCTTGTCTTGAATTTCATCAAGGGGCCTAATGAACCACCATCTTCATTTTGAACGAAGTATTTGGACACAGGCGTTAAACTATAATATACCCTCTCAGAATTACCGCCCTGTTCGTCGTCAGCCAAAGAGCAACCGACAATAGAGTGGCTGGCTAAGACTCTAAGTAGGCGATCTAGCAATAGTGACGATGCCTCAGGATTCTTGGAAGGTAACTGGGCTACTATCTCTTGGGCAGAAAGCTTGGCATCTGGACCAGCTTTGGCAATAATGTCAAACACTTGAAGCTCAATTGCTGCTTGCATCGACATGGGCAGGATCATACTTAGGACAATCTGCATTGCATACGTGAAGCTTTCTTCATCTTGCTCATGATTTGCACTAGTATCATTGCTGGTGTTGCCCATGAAGAAATTGGTAATTTTCTGCTGAGTTCCCATTGTACAGAAAAAGACTGTTTTTCCTACTCAATTCAAGTCATATGGAATTATAATCTACACGTATTAGAAGAGTATAATTAAAAAGATAACAAAACCTTGATTAAATTAAGAAAGATGGTAAATAAACTAATATTTGTTTTGATTCATACCTTAATAATAATAAAGTAGTTTATTCTTTTTTTTTTTTTAGATAATAAAAGTAGTATATTCTTTATTCATCTAAAGCCGGCATTTCTCAGCCTCAGTCCATTTTTTTATTTGGTTGCTTGCTAGCAAATTGATCAATAGAGATGAGCTGTTTGTTTTGATTAATTATAATAATTAATTTAATCATTATTGTTATAATTATTTGGGGAATAATTTTTCTAAACCATAGTTAGGGAAATGAGATTAAAAAAAAATGTGACATTTGATTATTAATTGACAATAATCAAGGTCAACGTGTTGGAGTGAGACATTTCGTAAGGTGGGAAGTCTGAACTTCAAATGTTACTACATAACTACTTGACCGTATAATATTCATACTTGCAAGTATTTTTCATTTAAAATTTATACATTATATTCTTATTAACTTTGATGTTACTACATACCTACTTGACCGTATAATATTCATACTTTCAAGTATTTTTCATTTAAAGTTTATATATTAATCTTATTAACTTTATTACAGCAAGGTTCACCAAAACACAATCAAGAAATTGATTGTGATCCCAACGGCTATTTCCTCTTATAATTAGGCATTATACTAAGCTTAATGGTTGCTATTTGTTTCATATAGTCAACATATCTTACTATCTTATTTTATCTTATTATTTTATCTTACTATTTTACTACTATATAAAAGTACGAATTCAAAAATTTTAATTATTGAATTACTAAAATGCCCTTAGTAATATAGTATAATAATTTTTAATTAATATTCTTTTTAGTCATTTAACTTTATTATTATTATTCTCATAAATATTTTTATTTATAAGTTATATTTATTTATTTAATTTACTCAATAATAATAAATCTTAATTAGCTTTCTCACTCCTGAATTTTTCATTGGCCAAAAAATAAACTCTTTCTCCAATATCCGAATAAAATTTTGAGTACAAATACCCCTATAAATTTGTTCTCCTTCTTTGTTGGTCTATAGGCATAAAACTCCTTTTCATCTTTTTTGTTTTCTTTAATATCCAACATCTACTCAAAAGAGATTTCACATTAAATAGTTAAGTATGTTTTTCTTCTTCTTCTCTTCTTTTTTTTTTCAATTTTTAATCTAATCGGATGTGGATAGAGATTGGTTCTCCTCCTTCTATAGCTTTAATTTCGTTGAAGGCTTAAAATTGGGAACAATAATATTTTGTAGATTGTATGAAAAAAATATGTACAAATAAACGATTAAATGAGCCAAATTAGCCCTTTTCCGACGAACAGTTTAACGCCTTAAGACTTTAAGTGCGTCCGACTTCCGATTAAGGCGATTCTAGCAGTGTTTAAAAGATTATGTGAGGTGTACGAGTCTTGCTGTGTGTTTGTAATTCCAATCTCTTTTAAGATTTCTCCATCAATGAATTCCGAATTATTTTCTAAAAAACAAAAATAATGAAAGCATGAAAAAATAAATGGCTTAAATGTCACTTTGCACCCTGAAGTTTATACAGACTGCCACTTTGCACCCACATTTTTTATTTTGATCACTTTACACCCTAATATTTTATTTTTGTTCCACATTGCATGTACCTTCCGTTAACGAAAATTCGCTAAGTTCCAACGACGCCGTTATAATGCTAATGTGGCATGCCACGTCAGATGAAGATTGCCACGTGGCATGCCACGTCAGCATAAAAAGAAAAGAAACTAATAAATTTTTTGCCGCGTCAGCATGCCACGTGGCATTTTCATACACGTGGCGTGCCACGTAGGATTCCGTGACGGCGCCGTTAGTTCACCGTAACAGAGGGTGCAACATGGAATAAAAATAAAAATTAGGGTGCAAAGTGATCAAAATAAAAAAAATAATGATGTAAAGTGGCATTTAAGCCTAAAATAAATTAGGGTGCATATAGTATTATTATTTCTTTACAAATATAGAAACGAGTCTCCTTCAAAGAAAAAAAAAATTGTTTACAATTAATTAACACCGTGAATGTTAGCTATGGGTGGAGATGTTAATGTGTATAATATTGGATTAATTACTTGGTCTAATTAATGTGAGAAACACTCATTGAACAAATTTTTTTGTTATTAATGGATAATCTATCTTCTTATCTTCCTAATAAGATCCTCTCTTGATTTCTCAGGAAACATTAGTTTCGTCAAGGGTTTTGATTTTTGAACAAAGAAACAACACTTACGGAGACACGCTCCCGACCGGAAAAGGGAACAAAATGGTTAATTAGTCTGAAAAGATAAAACTTTATTACTATATATTTAACTTTTACAAAAGTTACTACATTTTACATTCTGTAGTTCCTCTCTTTCCCCTCTTACAAGGTGAGCTAACTGTGTATTTCTGAAAAAATTCCAAATGACAAAGAAAACTTGAGCTGGTCATTGTTAGGGGACAACTCCTGTTGTTAGCAAAAGCTCTGCGTCAATCATTTGTTAACGAATGCAGACTCTGCTAAGTCGATGGAACGAGCAAGGCCGGCAGCTTTGCTTTGGCATTCACGGTGCTCGGCATCAGGATCACTGTCCGCTACTATACCAGCACCAGCTTGAAGATAAGCTACCCATTCCTGGCGTCTATGGGCATCTTTGTATGAGTACATTGTGTCATAGCGGGTTCCAGTAGGAAATACCATGGTCCTCAGAGCTAAGGCAATATCCATATCGCCGGTAAAGGAAACACCTCCAAATCCTCCACTGTAAGGGCCTCGTCTGGATGGCTCTAACTCATCAATTAGCTCCATGGCCTTAACCTGTATCATTATCCCAAATATGATCAAAACCGAGAAGGAACAACTACGTCCTAGATTAAGGGGATTGTTAATGGTAAAACCAGTAGCAACAAGCACTGCTGTTTTGACTAGTTAAAAGTCCAGGGGACTATCCAACTTTTGCCTACTTACGGTAGCTAGACTCTAATGCCAGAGTTTAAGGTGACCTTGAACAATTCATCAGTTTGGAAAACAGGATTTGCATAAAAAAAAAAAATTGATTGACAAGAAGTACTGACCTTTGGTGCTCCACTAACGGTTCCAACAGGAAGCGCAGCACGCAGGGCATCCCAGCTAGTCAGATAATCATCCAACTCACCGGTAACCTGCATCATATAAATTAACCAAAAAAAAAATTCTTTAATTGTCAATCACATCAGTTTTAGATTGTGAGACCTTAAAAAACCAAAATGAAGCAAATATCTATCAAAGCATTCTAAAGTATATCAATGCTCAAGTTTGTTATTCAGAAGGTATATATCAGTTAGGCAGCAAAAGGAAAAAGGACGTGACAAGCCCTTAAATCATCCAATTAGATGCATAATATACGTTATTATGTAACGCCTATAGATTCCAAGAATGTCTTTTACAAAAATAAATAAGCCAACATATCTTTCATTCCATGTAGATGAATCACAAATGTTTCGATGCGGAAAGCATATATTCTTACCGTGGAGCTTATGTGCATCACGTGAGAATATCGTTCAATATTCATCAGCTTCTCCACCTTCACAGAACCATATTTGGAGACCTGCACCGATAATAAGCAATAACAAACTAAAAGTTACACTCTGTCTCTCAGTTAGAAAGATATTGCCTTTTAGTGATCATAAAATCAGAAAGATGGAATTTTTAGATGACAGTAACAAATTCATTTCCTTTAAAGGAAAACCTCTCATGCACGGGAAAAAGTGGAATTAACATAATACCAGAGAATAAAGCTTAAGCACAGAAAATACGAAAAAAAAATCTCCAAAAAATATGCATGGCATGATATGCATAATTAAAATTGCTTTGTTAAGACCTTTCCAACATCATTGCGTCCCAAATCAACAAGCATGATGTGCTCTGCACATTCCTTTTCGCTACTTAGCAACTGCTTTTCTGCAAGCTCATCTTCATCTGGTGTCTTCCCTCTCCTTGCTGTTCCTGCCAGTGGCCTATTTACAACCTTATTCTGGTCGCCAGTACAAAAATTGAGATTTTAGGATAGCTAAGCGCGGTTACCACTTTTAATTTAGTAACCAATAAAGGGACAAAAAATCAGTAAACAAAAGAAGTGAAAACGTTTACCTTCTTTACCCTGGTAAGGATTTCAGGACTTGAAGCAACTAGAATACATCCTCTAGCCTGAAAGAGCATATCGAATGATAAGATTCTAAAAAGCCAAACTGCTGAATAGCTCACAGATTTACAACCAAATAAGTGCTTAAACAAGAAGAAACTAACTTGTAAGTAAGCCATATATGGACTTGGATTGACAACTCTCAGGGCTCTATATATTTCAAAGGGGTCAGCAAACGTTCGCCGTTCAAAACGTTGACTTAATACAATCTGGAAAATATCCCCTGCCATAATATGTTCCTTTGCCTGTAGTACAGCCTGCTTAAATTCTTCACTTTCCATATTCGACTTCTTTAAAGAAGGGCCAAAATGGTGAGTGTTCAAATCTACAGAGCCCGGGGATAACCTCGGGCTATGATTAAAATCAGAACAAAATAATATGTCAGAGAAATCATAACACATATGAACTTAATCAAAACCAATACTTCAATACACCAGATGCTCACAGGTCAACATTTTGAACTCTTGAGACCAACTTCTCTAGGTGTTCAATTCCATCATTGTAAGCCTTTTCGACAGAGGAGTGTCGATCTAGCCTCACCCAATGAATTACATAGGCTTTCTGCCAATTAAAAGAACATTTAAGATTACTCATCATGCTGTCTATATTTGTAACAGAACTAATTGATTATTGGAAATAAAACCCTGAACTCTGTACCCCATGCAATACAGTGTGTTGTCAATGGAGTAAAGGAATACCTTTTCCACATGATCAAATACGATGACGTCATTGTAGAGCCCTAGATTTATGTCTGGAAGGTTTCTATCATCTTGTGGTGCCTTTGAGAATGGAAGCTTTTTCTTCTCCACATAGCGAACTGTATCGTAGGAGAAATAACCAATCCATCCACCTAAAACATCACAGGAATCACACATATTACATATATAGCCATGAAACCTACTAACAATTCCTGATAAAAGCACAGATACCTTGTGCTAGATGACAAACTTTCAAATTAATCAAAATGATTTCAAGAATTTGAGGTAACTACACGTGTTGAAATCTTTTAATGCCTTTAAATGTTCTATGATACAATCATGTTTTGTTGTTAGAAATATATACTAACTTTTTATCTCTTCCTTTCCGTTGAGCAAATCAGTATTCAAAATGATTGGTGGGATCGAATAACACCAAAAGCCTGAATGAATTCCCCTACTCTAGTTCAACCCAAAATAAGCAACGTGTCCTGTTTTTCGTTTCAGATGTAGAAAAACTACCCTCATAAGTTGTTTATTGAAGCATCCATCTGCACGTGTCACTAAAAAATATATAATGGCCATCAAACTACTGACTACAGCTAACTACTTAATGGCGCTACTTTCCTTAATTTGAGCATAGCAAATCAAAGCAACCAATCAAGAAACATCAGGACTCAAAAAAGGCACGAACTTCAAACCGCATAAAACATCATGATCGATCCTAATTAAATGAGGAATTTTTTAGAAATGCAAACCATCAACATTTTGTCATCATTATAATACATATCAAACATGGGATCCAAAAACCAAACATTCTCACCACAAAATGCATCAGGAAGATCCTCGGTGAGCTGGGGTTTCCAATTCTCTGAGATTCTCCTAGGAATAAGCATAGGATCTTCAACAATCTCCTCAGTCAAACACCCTTGCTCGTGATCCATAACCGTAACCCTGTTTTCTTTCGCCACAATTTCCATTGCCGGTTGAGCCCCAACCACACTATAGCGCCCCTAATACGATCAAAATCCAATAACAAATGGTTAACCTATATAGAACCCTGTACATCCAAAACAACAAAGCAGTTAAGACAAGGTTAAAGCTCTTACAACACTTGAAACCTGAGCACCACGCTCCACTGACTCGAAAAGAAAACTCGGGGCTTCCCTATCATCTTCTCTAACCAAACACCGGTATGCCAGCACCGGAGTTAGCTGATCAGAGAAAATGCAACGGTAAAGAGGCACCAAATTGCCTTTTTTCGCTGCCTCGACAAACTTGGCTTCATCAGTAACTGAAAAAACAACAAAGAAGTCAGTTTTCACTTTGTATCAAATCCAAACTAAATCCATATCAACAAAAGCAAGCCGCCCACAAAAGAAATTAAATAGTGTGCCTATTTAACTATTCAAATTGTTCCTTAGTTCATCAAAAAGAGAAGAACAAAAGCAATATTTTGAGAACATAAATCCTTCTTTGCGGCATTTTCTCAGTAACCAAAGTAAAGCGTCATCAAATTTAATTAAATTGCTAAACAACTAGAGCCAACACGGCATTTAAGAAAAAGAAAATTACCAACAGTTAAAACTTTAAAAATTAAATATATGGATCAAATCTATCTTAATATCCCATTAGTTTATCATCAATAAAGCATTTCACTTTCACCATTAACTTCAATCATTTCTTCCATCCAAAAAACCGCCACCCAAGATTTTGATTTTCTTCAAGTTTCCGGCATTTTCCCAGCAACCAAACAAACAATAAAATAAATTTACCAAGTGAAGAGCTTGAAAGAGAGCTCCTGCATTTGAGTGTAGCACGGAATGAAGTTGAAGCAGGAGCAATGCGGGTGACCGGAAACTGAGAAAGCCGGTGCCTTTGTGAAGGTACCAGTCGATGAGAAAAGCCAAGGCTACTACTTTGCATTGTCATCGTTAATATCGAGTTCATCGAGTACTTAACCCCAAACTTCGAGTTTCCGGTAAATCCACGTTGATTCTCCTCTCAGATTCTTCTGAGAGAAAAATGGGGCTGAAAGAAACTGAAGGTTTAGTTGGAAGAGACAAACCGTTTAGAAGGACACTTATATAGGCGTTGCACACACTTGTATGTAATAGAAAAAACATTTTTTCCCATTTCCGGTTTTACCCTTTCTGGATTTTTTTTTCCTTTTTGTACTTATCTTTTTTTTTGGCATCACTTTTTTGTACTTATCTTGAATTTTGAGTTTTGACTTGATTTTTTTTTTGTTCTATTTTATGGCAAGAAAATTTTGCTTTTTGCTTTTTGCTTTTTTGGAAATTTGTTGGCATTTTTGGTAAATTAAGGTAAGGTAAATTACAGGTAGGATCCTATTCAACTATAGTAATGCATTGAATTTGCTACAAATTTAGAAGAAAATCTACCATTGTTTTAATTTTTTGTCATTTTTGGTATGGTTTTGGTGCATGGATACACCCTTTCATGTGTTCTATAAGCCATACATAAAATTTATTCGATTTTTAGAACAAATTCCCAACCTATTTCGTACATAGATACATTTATATTTTTTCGATGTATGAACAAAAATTGAATATAGATACATTCCTATGATCAATGATGTAAGTAAAATTTTTCGGTTTTTAGAATGGACTTCTTCAAACCCATTCTTTATATAGATACATTCATATGATGTAAATACTAATGATTTAATACCATTTTTCCCCCTTGCCCCATGAACTTCAATTTTAAACATTTTGTCCGAATTTCAATTTTGGAGCGTTTTGTCCCCTCAGGCTAACAGCACCGTAAAGATGTTGACGTGGCAATGCATTGTTACGTCAGACCACCCAACCCACGCAGCATTGTCACGTGGCATTTTTGTGCTACATGGCACTGCCACATCAGCGGCTTGACGGTGCCGTTGGACTAAAAATTAAAATTCTTGAGGTAAATGTCCAAAAAAGACAAAACGTCAAAACGCTATTAAGGGGGAAAATAGTACTTTAGTCAAATAATAATATCTAAACTTTTTCACATTTTAGAAGACTTCGAACTTTTAAAATGAATCAATCCGAATAAAAACAATATATAAATATAAAACATTCGTATGATGTAAATAATAATATCTAAACTTTCCCTCAAAAAAATAATATCTAAACTTTTTCGCATTTTAGAAGACTTCGAATTTTTAAAATGAATCAATCCGAATAATAACAATACATACATATAAACACATTCGTATTATTGGCCAAAAAGAATACATTCGTATTATGTGAAACGAATAAAAATATTTCCTAATTGAGGGACGGGGTCGGGGAAGATTCTAACCATACTCTTTAACATTTACATGCATCAAAGTAGAATTTTTATGTTGCATGTTGCAACTTGACATCAATATATATAGTATCAAGAGTTTAGCTTAATTCCTAAAACTAATTAATTTAACTATATATTGCCAAAAAATTAATTTAACTATATATTGCCAAAAAATTAATTTAACTATATATATATAGAAAATTATTTTTTAGATTTTCTCATCTTATTAATTTTAAAAAATTTGACAGTCGGCGCTTACCTGCTATGTATGGAGTATGGACCTGGTCAGGCTTGCTTGCTGCATTCTATGATTTGTCCAACTAACAAAATAAGAATACCAAAACGGGAGGAATTCTTCTTTCTTTTTTTTTTTTAATCTCTTATATATATATATATGCTATTCTTCACTCATGGATTTGATTATTAATAATAAACATTATCAGATAAATTTGGAGTTTATATTATTTTTCTTCTAAAAGTTAGGATTTGTTTTAAATGGGTTCTTTTAAGATGAATTTTGGCTTGACCGCCATATACTAAGTCAAAACTTATTTTACTCCATCCATTCCATTCCATATATGATGATTTGTTTGTATTCTTTTTTTTTATAGTGGGAAATTTGGGGAATTCCTTTTTCTAATTTTTGCACCAAAATATATTTGAAGTGCCCATCATGATTAAAGATTACATAATAAAACTACGTAAAATATCAAAGACTCACTAATGCCTAATGATTCTGAGTGAAACTATGGAAACAAGAAGAAACGTTGGCTATTAATTAATTAGTACTAATGCTTAAATTAAGTTGGTGGGTCCAAGGGATCGCTAATAATGGAGAGATTATTAGGTGGGCCGAGTCTATCACGTTATCCATGGTCCCGACCAATAAAATTTTGACAAATCAGAGTTTTTCCTACAATTTCTAAAACCCTAGTCAATTAATGTCCTAAATTTAGGGACTTACCCTGTAAATCTCATCTAGTGAAACTAGGGACTATCGGGACCATAAATGACGTGGTGGACTCGATCCACCTAATAATTTCTTCTAATAATGATATATTTTTTATTTCCCTTGGCTTGCTTTAAATAATGCAAAGGGATCGCTAATCATGATTTCCCTTGGCTTGAAAGTTGAAGGTACTTCTTTCTTTAAACATTTAAAAAAAAAAATCAAGTTCAGGTCATTCACACAAATAATAAGAACAACGTGCAAAACGAAATTCTTTACCAACCATACATGTCTAACCAAATCCAATTCTCTCTCGATATGTTTCTCAAAAAATCTGATTCGTGCGGATTCTTCCCCCAACTAAGAAGAGATCTTGGCGTAATTGCCACATATGAAATTGAGCACAATTTTGCAAAGAAACATGCTCAATCCTTATCAAACAAATCGAACCGGAGAGGAGACCTTTACCTGTCAGATGTTACAGATAAAAAGATATGGGGTGCGCGACCATAACCTTTTATGAAGCTTCAATGCCACAACTAACCTGATTGATTCAATCCAAATTCTTTCTTTTCAACTTAAAATTTAATGCATGCATTACATTGTTCACCATGTTTTATTGCTACTTTCACTGTCACTTTCACATGGCTGGCTATTTATTTTAGCCTTTTATTTTAGATAATTTTTATGTCAGTCGGCCCAATGAAGCAGAACTTTAATTCAAGACCAAGATTTTTTTTTTTTTTGGCCAGAAAGACCAAGATTAATAATATATAGTATATGATATACACAGAAATCTGAAATTCCTGCCACTTAAATTCTATCTTGTTATACCAACAAGGGGTTGGATCAAGTGGTAAGCGGCTTGTTCCAGCTTAAGCAGGTCTCGGGTTCGAGACCTTGTATACGCAGCTGCCCCTGTTGGGAGACTCACCCACCATAACCAGGTGTCCTAGTTTTACCAAGCAAGGGATTTATCAACATTACTAATAAAGAGAGAAAGGAAATGATTGGAGGGACATTACTAATAAAGAGAGAAAGGAAATGATTGGAGGGATAGAAAAATGAAATAGAATAGAAGGAAAATAATGTTTACTTTTCTTGTCCTTCATTTGGTAGGAGAAAAATAGGAGGGAAGAAAGAAATTGGGTGGACATCCTTCCAATTTTGTTCTTTTCAGAAATGGAAGGAAAAACTCACAACAGATTTCTTACCATCTAAAACCATGTATGATTATAGGGAAAGAAAAAGGGAAGTAAGGAAATGGAAGGAAAAAGAATGTTTCTTGTTTCTCCTTTCCTTCATTTGGCAAGACAAAAGTATAGAAAGAAAATTGAAAGGAAGGGATTTATTATAATTCTCTTCTTTCCATTTCTAATTCTTTCATATATGCAAGGGAACACTCTTTAACAAGTTTTTACCCCCTAACCTCCTTTCATTCTCTCTATTTTTCATGGAATACAAAGATTTTCTTTCTTTTCTACATTTTCCCTTCCTTCCTGTCAAAGATCATAATATGGAACTTCTTTTCATACTCAATATTTTCATACTCTTCACTAATTTTAAGTTTTTCACTGTTAAATAGGTTAATACTCCTCCGTCCGCTTTTAGATGTCCACTTCTAGAAGGTTTTATTGTCCCTAATTAGATGCCCATCCTCAACTAATTATGGTCAATTTTACTTATATAACCCTATTTAATTCATCTAATTGACCACTATCTCAACCACCATACTTAAAGCATGAGGGGAAAAGAAGGGTAGAAATGAAAATAAGTCTTAAATTTGCTAAAAAGTTAGCAAAATAACTGTTTTTCTTGGTGTTTGTGATATAGTTAAAAAGGAAAAAAGGAACGGAGAGAGTATTATTGACAATCTTCAGCTTTAAATAATGGTACGCCTTTTCCATGGCAGACACCATTTATTTTTCACTGTTCGACCAATCAAAAGACCGCATTTATTTTCCTCAAGTTGCAGATGAACTCATGACTCATCTTTATGATGATAGTGAAATGACAAGTTAAATCCAGTTAATTCCCTAGCTGTTTCTAGACCGTATTTTGCTGACCCTTGACCCTAAGGAATTGGAAAAACAGAGGAAAAGTCAACTAAAGAACATAAATGCCCAGCAGAGGGGGTAGAAGTGAAGGTTGGGTCTAACAAGTTGTCTGGTTGTGTAATAATGTTGCATACAGATATTTAACCTCCAAAAACTGCTAGTCAGCACTCTCAAAATCATTCATGATTTCACTCTCAAAATCATTCATTCATGATTTCATGATTTCATTCTATATAACTATTATGTAATGACAGCTACTTTGCAAATTGCAAGCCAATTTGTATATATCATAGTCATTTCCTCAGACAAATCTTCCTAAAAAGGGATTCCCAAGTTTGACTAGGTAGGCTTGATTATTGTATAAACAACTATTATCACTAAAATTCTGTAATAATGGTATCAGTTGAGAAAGGGAATGGATAAGGTAAGCATACAAGCAATCCCAAGAACAAAACTAAAACTCCAAGGGCAACATACTTGTTATCAGGATCGGTGATTTCCTCGGACAGTGGAGCTATTGGCCCCCTCTGCAAGAAAAATATGAGAGCTACCCAGTAAAATGCCACATCATTGAACAATGAGGATAATCCTAGTAGCACAATGGAGAGTCCTGTTAAACGAGCTGAAGCCTGTTCAATTAGAAACAGTTGGTCAATTTCAATTCATTGTTATTCCACAATATTATGATATCTAAAGAAAAGAAGTTTAGCCCTTTACATGAATGGTTCATTTGGTTTTTACTTGAAATGAAGTACCTTTCTTCCCCATATTGCAAAGGAGATTCGGCCCCCGTCTAGCTCCCCTGCAGGGATACTGTTGATGGCATTAATGAGAAGTCCAGCCCAAGCCCATATTACAAGTGGGTTAACTGATATAGGAGTGCCTTCCTTAAGTACATCACCCAAAAGAAGCTTTGCTATAAAGGAGAAAAGCCCACAATGAGAATATGCATTTTTGACATGAAGAAGCTAAAGCATTGAGAACCTGATTGCTGAAAAATATAATGCATGATCTGGGAAGAAGACAAATGCAAGTGCAGCGCATTCTAAAAGCAATCTGTCTATGAAAGAAAAGGTGCTTACCTATGCCCCCAGCAAGAAATGATTCATGAAACACAGAAGCATCAACGACAACTCCAATGCCATCGGTAGGTGGCAAGATGAAACCTAGAAGGAAGAGAACAAAACCCAAGGAAAAGCCAGCTAAAGGTCCAGCAGCTGCGACTTTCAAAAGGTCTTCACGCTTGGGTACAATATTTCTTATCCTTGTTATGGCACCAAAAGAGCCTATCTGCCATCAAAGTAGTTCATTAGAGTTGATGAATGCATTACTGAAATGGTGGCTACTTATAAATAGACACTGCTGTCATGATAGCCCATCTATATTGGTATTTGGTAAACAAGGTTGTTTATGATAGAAATTGATTCGATGTGATCAATTTGTACACAGAAATGAAAATTTAAGAAGCTGACATAAGTGTTATCGTGATATGCATTTCATCAAAACTAAAGACACAGGTAAAGTGATACTTTCACTTATTATTTTCATACTAGATTGCAACAAAGGTTCCTTCTAAAGATAAGGTAATGACTAATGGTCCACAAAACTAAAGGACAACAGAAGTTGTGTTCAACTAAAAGATTAGTGGAGTAGAGCATACATTACCTGCGAACTGGGAACAAAGAATGGAATGCCAAGCTTAACTCCTGTGCTGTTTGCTGCATAGATGTGACCCAACTCATGTACCCCCAGAAGAAGTGCAGTAACGAAGGCTCCAGGTAGACCCTCCAATAACAAGTTAAGATTGTCAAATGTTGATCTGGAGCATTGAAAATAATCATTGACAGTTTATACAATAAGACAATTAGAATTGATCTCGTGGAAAATTCTCAAAATTCAAAGAAGGAAGCGTGGCAAAACATTAGAAACCATCATAACTATGCAACATAGAGATCATAAGACTATGACAACTTAAACTTTCTAAATACAAGAAACAACTTTATTAAAATAAAGTCATACAATATGTTGGACTGCAGTGCAGGAACATTTCGAAGAAGTAAGGTAAACACTGTAACAAGACCAAACGCCCCAGCTGCAAACCACTCAGGGACCGCTGCACAAATGATAGTTTAGTTTCAATTAGAGGGACTAGTGTACGACACAGGTGAACTTAGATAACATGAAAGCATAGCCAACTACCAGTAGTCTCTGGTTGCAAAGTAGTTTTTGGAACTACGACTGCCACTGGTTTGTCATCTTCTGGATTGATGAGAAGGAAAAGCTTGTACTCATCCCCAAATTTGTTCTGTATTTTGATACAAGAAATTGAATAAAGAATCAGCCATATTCTCCATAATAGTACACTGGAAGAAACAGACTAAACATACCTGCATCCTAGTAGATATCTTTTCATAACTTTTAGCAGCCGTTCCTCGCAGGTTTCCTTTGAACAACACTCCACCCTGACAAATTAATTACAATGAAAAAGGAAATCAACAAGACCATTTAAAATGTACAATTGGAAAGTAAGAGTAAGAATTTAATTGCAAATGTTCTCTTTCATCTTATTCCCAAGAGAAATGTGATATTATCTGGCCAAAGGAGAAATTCAAATCTATACCTATGATTATAATGATCCTTAAACTCCATAAAAATGTTATAAGTTCATTAGCACAAGATTCCAATGAGGCATCCTTATTTGATTCAGCCCCTTCAGATACAAGTTTGAAAGAAAAAAGGAAGAGGTTAAGAAAGCCTAGAGGTACCAAAATAGCTAACTCACCTGATAAGGCTCCTGGCTCGTCACAAAGAAAGTATCAAATCCAAATACTTGATCTTTAAGAATGTCAATGGTTGCCTTTGGTATCCTCATTGAATCATCCAGTTGCTGTGGCTGTTCAGGAAACATGGGATGATTTAAAAGAAGAAACAGGAAATGAAAATCTCTCTTGTAAATTCCAGTGCAGGAAGTCATACAACATCATGATCACCTTCACACCTGGCAGAGGTGATCCACTTGTAACTTCAATATTCTCTTCCCCCTGTATCAAACACAAGCCTAATGTAATAAGGGTTAAACCCATGTGGAAAATGAAAAAGATTAGAACAGACAACCCCTTCTGTGGTAATTTCATTTTTGTGGATTTGGAGGAAGATACAGAGTCTATCAGTTAAAAAGAATCGAGGCTTAGGTTCAGTGTCGGATTCATGTACAAAATACTTCACAATGCACATTGTTGGTAAGTAATTAACATGTCAACGTAGAAGCTTAAATGCTACATGCAGGAAGCCACAGTTTATGTAGTATAACATATGCTAGATGTTTCAATAACTAAATAACTCTCCAGTTTTCAATTCGATGCAAGAATTTAAGGCATGCAATGGATTTGAAATCGAGCATAGAGAGCGCAAAATAGATAAGTCTCATGTTGAGAACCACCAAGTAATCAGAAGTTAAATACCTGGATACCATCTTGAGCCTTAGTTTCTGCATCAATATTGCTTATTTGCTCTACATTCATGGTCTGAGGAGCATCAATCTGGGGTTCATTTTGTTCCGCAGATTCGGTACTATCCAGCTTTTCTCCACTCTCATTCTCATCTTTCTCCTATAAAAATTCAACATCTTCCATCAAGAACATTCTTTTACCTTCAAGAATAAACCTTTTTTGGACTAAAATCTAATCAACATTGTAAACCCAAATTCATTCACACAAAGACTTATACTCCAACAATTCACAAAGACTTAATCACAAAATTTTCATGCACATTTTATATATTACTGATTCAAGCAGCAATAAATACAATTCTCATAAAGCAAGAGTTCAAAAATCTTAAAAAAGAATTACTGGTAAAGAAATTACATTATCATTGCTGCTATCTGGGTTAGTTTCTGCCTCAGTTACTCTACAAAAAAACTCTCTTTTCCTGCAAAATCTATAAGGAAAAAACAAAAGAATTATTCAATAAACACATTTCAATGGTTTCATATACCTGAAATTCAACCCAAAAAAGAAAAAGAAAAAAAGTATAATTACCTTGAGAGCTGGGAGAACTTCAAGCTCCTTAAACGACACCGTTGAGACCTAACAAAACGTGGAGAAGCCAACAATGGCTGAAACCGAAGATCACAACAAGAGCTACACTGAGATAAGACACCAAAGTTCCCGCGAAAACTTACTGCAAAATTCATTTTTTTCCCTTTTTCCTTCCTTTTATTTTATTCCACAGAAAGAAATCAATTCAGCAGAAGCTCCGATTCCATTGAAAATTCAAAAAAAAAATCTAAAAAGAAAGTTTAGTTTTTTTTTTTTCGGTCTCTTATCCGATTTTTTGTTGTTCGTTTGGTTGCTTCGAAGCAGAACCCCGCCAGAGTGATATTTTTTTGGATATCTGAATATTGAAAGGCGAACCTACATGGACCAATCAAGATATGAAACGTGTAAATGAAATTTCGTGGATTATTTTAAGTGGGGAGACTTTGTTGAACAAAATCTTAATTCTGCGTGGCTATTTGGATATTTTCAAGAATTTTCTTTTATTCCTTAAAAAAATTAAATACTTTTCTGTCCTTTTATCCTTTTACAAATTCTTGATGTTCAGTAATCATTTTCTTTTTTTTTTGAACGAATAATGATAATGATTTATGATTTAAGAAAAATGATAAAACATTTAATCACTCAAAGATTTATGTACTAATTTATATGCTCCATATATATTATATAAGACATCAAAGGCAATGAGCTGGAAAATGCTTTCAATTACAGAGTCATGAACTCAAAATTCTATCTATTAGTGGAATTTTTCTAAGAACAAGAGTTTTTTTGAGTTAAATACCAGAAAGTATGACCTATTTTTTGTTAGATTTAATCAATATATATAAGGTAAGCAAAACAAAGATTTGTTTTGTTTAACCAGTTAGCAAAAGGGTTTCCATTATAGGCTTATTGCATATCAGTAGGCTTTACATCCCACCTCTTCTTTCTGGGTTTCTGCCTCCTGAGACTTACAAGCCACCTTTCTACTTCTTGCCCCAATTCTCCTGGTTCAAACACCACCAAATCTTCCTCAACATCACTGCAAATCCAGCCATAGTAAGGTTTGCGGCCGCGCTGCTGCCCGGTTGAGTTGCTACTATCTGGCAGTGGTGGTTCAGTAGGAGGAGGTGGAGTGGGTTGGCTACTACTGCTAGCATCCTGAACATGCAATGTCTTAGCTATGGCTGCAGCTGCCAAATCTTCCTCATTATCACTGCAAACCGAGCCATAGTAAAGCCTGCGGCGGCTGTGCTGCTGCTTTGGTGAGTTGCTACTATCTGGTAATGGTGGATCAGTAAGAGGAGATGCAGCATCCTGAATATGCAATTTCTCAACTGGGGTTGCAGCTACGGCGGCTGAGGGAAGATGTTCATCTTCTGGAAACCAAAGGGTATTTTACAAAGTGAATGATGATGATATTCATACAGAAAAGGACCATATGACTGCTTAATGTGTCAATTGTAACATGAATGCCCTATATTCAAACATTGCTCCTATATGAAATGCATCAACTGGATACAGGGCTTTATGCTTCTAAATTAAGTATTTAGTAAGTGATAGAATGGTTCTTAGATCAAATTGAGCCATTGAATGGAATATTTGACCCCAAAAATGTGAGTTTCAAAGGCAAAAAATGGAAAGTTAGATTACCAGGTTCATTTGTTAGTTTGATAGTGGCCAAAGCCTCATTGGTCTCTGATACAGGGTCCAAGGCAGTGCCGGCTTGCAACACAGTTTCAGTAGGATTTGCATCAGACTCGGAGCACGCAGTTCGAGGATCAAGAGTTAAAGAAGTCTCACCAGCTGGTTTCTGGGAGCTACTTGATCCTTCTCCATCGACCTTGTAAAAAACAAGAATAAAGCCAATTTTACTAAATGCACATGAAGCAAAAAGAACAATGTTCAACATTGATTAGATAAAGTTCATGGAAACTAAAGAGATAAGCCAAGTTTAAGATATAGTAAAAAGATAAGCCAAATTTAAAAACAACAATGTGATAATATGCAGCTAGAGATATGAACTAAAGGCTTTTAAAGTCCTATTTCCTCTCTTTAATACACAATAGCCATATGAAACAATCAATTCCATGAAACAGAAATGCAAGATTGAAAGTTTAAACAATTTGGGTCTTAAAAAACAAGACAAAAGGATTTCTACATAGCACTTGATCAGGTGTTTGGGGAAGACAACAAACATGTAAACCCTAAACTAGTTTAGCTAATTTAGGAAAACAAAAACCCTTGTAAAACAATTAAAGCTTTTACCTTTTTAAGTATAGCTTCTATCAGAAGCATGTAAGAATCCTGCTCAATGAAGAACCACCCTGCATCCCGATTACCGTATTCCTAAAATGGAAACAAATTTACAGAAGTTTCAAACTTTTTGCATATTTTTTCCTTAATCAGAAAAGAAAACAGCACTAAAAACTTCTAAAAAGCACTTTCTTGAAGATTAAAAAGGAAAAAAAGAATCAAACCCACTTTTTGGAGTTCTTGGATGGTCGTGACTACAATGTCACCAGAGAATCCAAATGGCTCCATGGCATCAATGGCTGCTTTCGTTCTTGTATCAGGCTTCTGCAAGAAAAGCAGAGATTAAAGAAAACAATTATGTAACTTTTTAAGAAAATGTGAGTGAAGAGAGAAAACAGAGGAAAATGGAGTTAAAAACTACCTTCCTTGGACGTCCTCTGGGTCTTGGAGGCATTTTGTTCTAGCTTTTGCCTCTCTCACTCTCTCTTAACGCTGAAAAAAAAAAACAAAGCAAAATGAAGCTTTTTTTTAAGCTTTGAAACTTGTTTCCTTTTAAGAAAATCCCCAGGGAAGATGGCAAAGAGGAAAAGAGCAGAGTAGCCTGCAACGTCAGAAGAAAGACAAACCAATGATTTTTATCATTTTAATGGCAATAAAAGCACTCAAGAGTTCTGTTCTACTACAAATTTGGAAATTGACTCCAATCCAACGGTTGGGAATGACCCACATCATCTCTCCACTTTTATTTCTCAAAAACACACCGTTTGATTAAAACAAAAAGTTACCTCATTTGTTTCTCTTTTACAAATTGAATGTATCTGATAAATTATTGAATGTTCATAGCTTATCATTAAGGTTATGATGATTTGGTTAACAATTTAATCTAAAGAAAAATAAAATTGATTTCATGCAAACTTTGACAATGATTTGGTACCATAGAACATTGAAAATTTTGTAAGATCATAATAATTTATTTACATATGAAATTACCTACTAAGTAGTAGTATTTTTGTTTCTGGCAATGACAGAACATCAAAATAACCTTAACTTTTTCTAAATTTTATTTACAAGAACTACTGAATTACTGATCCAAATTAGTGAAACGTTGATTGGAGGGAGGGAGGTAGCAAAGCTCTGGCTCGTCTTCCTCATCACTGTCAAGCCAACCATAGCAAGGTTTTCGCCTTTTGATTGGCTTGGGCTTCACTGATGGACTGCGCAAAGGGACAGCTGAGGATGACTGTGGGGATGAACACTGTCTTCCACCCATGGGTTGTGGTGAAGATTCATCCTTTGAGGACGTAGGAGTCACGCGCGTTCCACGTGGTGGGCAAACTACGACAGGAGAGCTTACTGGAGTAGAATGAATCTCTGGGGAGCGAACTGGGGAATCGCAATGTTGTTGCCTAGGCTCGTCTTCCACGTTATGATTCTGGACAAGCGCACAAGAAAGATATGCTAATGTAAGTTATCAAGATCTAGTATGTATGTTTAAGGACAACTTGAGCACTTGAACATGTTTACTGATGATAATGTGAAGGAACTTGTTTACTGATGATAGCTAATAATGTAATAATAACACAAGAACAAGCTGACAAAGCTAACCAGATTGTATATTTGTTTTCTATCGTCTATAGCTTGCTCGAAACTGTAAATTACAGAGAAATGCAGTATCATTTATTAAGTTCCAAAACATCAGGCAAGTCTCAGTTACAATTCTTAAGTTGATGCTTCTCTTAACTTGTCTAATAAACACATCCAGTTAGGAATGCAATCAAGAACAACCATGTAAAGGAATGAATTAGAATGCTCCAACTGAACAAGCCTAACACAGTTTAAAATTGCTGTCTGATGCATAAACTTACATGGTAGAAATCAACTAGCTAGCAGATTAGGGAGAAGAGTTTGCCTATAAAAGTTTCTGAATCATCTGCTTTGAACTATCAAGCTCCAGCTTAATTCTATAGTAATCAATTAATATAGAATTAATTCCAAGAAGAACAATTGTCTGAAATTCTTTGTCATGCTCCAACAATGCTGTACCTAACAACACAGTTTAAGGTAGCTATTGGAAGTGGGTTTCTACTAGTTATGATGCAGCTTTCTAATTCCGATTTGTTTCACATTTTACTATTATAATCAAGGGTACACATAATGCAAATAAGAATTAGAATCAGAAAAGTTCTGTAACAAAACACTGCTCAAGGTAAGGGCAACATCTCAACCATGTCCATCTACTGCAATCCCCTTTCCTAAAGATAACAAATGGAAAAGCATACCCCTACTTCACTTTGACAGGGGATTGATAAAAAAAAACATACTATCTGATAGCAAATTGAAACAATTAATTATAAACAGGATGGATGATTTCAATTTTAAATCTAAATTCAAGAAATTCTTAGCTAAACAGCTTTATATTCCCACAGTCTTCCAATGTGCTAAATTTTCCCAACTACCAAACAGAAAATCAGAGCTACAAATTCTCAGTAACCAAAATCAAGCATATGGGTACATACATACACATAAATAAGAGAAAGGAAAACAAACTTAATAAGTAAAAGCTAAACATTACCTCTTCAGGGCCATCCTCTTTTGAATTTTTCTGTTCAGGTTTTGCTTGCTCCTCAAGAATTTTCTCAATGACAAGTTTATAGGAGTACTCCTCAATAAAACTCCAATAATCAGACCCACCATATGCCTACATTTACAAACAAACAAAATCAATCAAAATATCTCATCAAGCTACACAAACAAAATTTTACAGCAAGTAGAATAAAAAACTACCCAGATGAGGTCAAGTCCCAAACTTTATAACCAAAAGTAATTTCTTTCCCACTCTAAGAATCTCCCAAGCAGACAGTAAAAAAAACCCAAACTTTGTGTCAACCAAAAAGAACAAAAATTTCAACTTTTTATGTTAAAAAAGCACCTTTTTTCTGTTCCTAAACTCTTATAAACAATGTTTAAACTTTTAGAATACATAAACTAACATAAATGTAAGCATATATGTGTATACCTTGAGAAGCCCTCTGATAGTATCTCGAATCACACTATCAGCAAACCCCATAGGCCGAAGAGCAGCATAAGCAGCATCAATGCGCCGTTCTCCAACCTGAACAAAGGAAAAGAAAAAGGGAAACTTGAGAAAACAAAAAGAAGGGCTTTTTGACATTGATGAAGAAGAAAGAAAGATAAAGACTAGACCTTTGGTCTTCTGGGAGCCATTCTACTCGATGAAACGTCGTCTTCCATTATTACCATAAAGAAGAACAATTTATATAAAGAATTTTCTCAAATCTGTCTCGATTAGTGTTCCCCAAATCCCAATTGGAAAAGGCATGTTAAGAAATTACTATACTTTAATGGGATTAGCTAGAATTAAGAACCTTTTTTTTGCCTTGAACAGACTTATTTACCTTTTGGATCAAGGCCCATGTTTGGGGCCACCAAACTGGCCAGAGGGCTAAAAATCCTTGATGGCGAAAAAATTTCATTGTTCTCCTCCAATCATTGAATGCCATGTGTCAAGCTTTAAACCCTTTTTTTTGTCTCTATCATTATAAACCCCAAAGCCCCACTCGCTTTCCCTGTCCAAGAGATCCTTATTAGTCTATTTGCCTCGTGACCAGCCATGGCAGAGTCAAGTCCCTTCATCTTCGGTTCAACAACTGATTCATCATCAGCAGCAGGTAAAAGTTTTGAAAAGCAAAAACTTTTATTGGGAAATTTTTTGACTTGTTAAGAAATCAGAAAAAGGATTTAACTTTATGGGTTTCTTTTGGTTTCAATCTTGGTTTTTGTTTCAGCACAAAGCAAAGTTAGAAGGATTCCCAAGCAATATATCAGTAAGACAAGAATTGTACAAAACCAGAATCAATCCTCAGTTGACTCTCAAAATGTCACCTTTACTTCTCCTCCTCCTCAATCAACTGAGCCTGTTAACATTTCTCCTGCCAAATCTTCAACAAAAGATCCTGCATTTTCAACCCAATCCCCCACAAATCCTAATGAAACTATTCATGGCAAGAACTCATTAAACTCCATTGATTCTGCAAGTTCTTTTGTTGGACATGTTGAAGAGTCCTCTCCACTGCCTGGTAAATTTTATACATCTTAATTTCATAAATTCATTGCCTTGATGTCAAATCTTTGTTGAATTAAGTTCTGTTTATAAACCTAATCTCATGCAGAGGCAAAGCAATCATTGATATTGGTTTCAAGAATCTTAAAGGGTATGGCTCAAAGTCCACATTTTTATCAGCTAAGAAACTTTTCTGAGCTAACAAGGAAAAGCTTGATTTCTGGGTGGGATCAAGTTTTAGAGGAAACAGTGGAAGAACTCCAGTGTTTACAAGTAGTGGACTTCTGGGTCAAAGCTAAAGAACTATGGAAAACAATGGAGGAGTTGCAAAGCATGGGGTACAATGTGGTTCTTTTGAGGAGAAGATTAGTTGAATTGACTGAGGTAATGAAGGAGTTTAAGATAGCTCAAATGGAGATCAAAAGGCTAAAGACTGAAGCTGAGAATCATAGACTGGAGAGCAGTAGGCTTGAGAGCATTGCTTTGAAGTTGCAAGAAATGGCAAAGGAGGAGAAAGAGATGGTGGATAAAGTGGTGATTGAAGTTGCAAAGAAAGAAGATGAGTTGCCAAAGTTTGATTCTTGGTTTGCCAAGTTAACTAAGGACCCTCTCTAGTTTAGAACTCTCATCACTATGTAAGTAGTTTGAACTTAGTGGCCTAAATCTTCATAGGGCTGGATCAAATTTCTCTAGTTTTGGGTTTGTGATTTTTGAAGAGAAATTTGGGGCCTCAAATCTGACTATCTTTTAGTAGCATTAAGGCTTGACAAAGATGGAATGTAGTTGCTTTCTTATTTTGCTCAAAAACATGAATATAATGTCTTTTTTGCAGTTTCCCTTGTTCCAATTTTTATCTTCTTTTCATTTGCAAGAAAATCCCATTATGAAGAACAAGTTGTTAGAGCCAAAGAACACCTCTATATTCTGCAATTTTTATGTGATTTTTGAGCAACCTTGAATATGCCAATTTTTAGAATGATGTTGTGTCTTGTTCTAACAAAAGGAAAGACAAAAGAAACTGTTCAAGACTTCAAGCTAATGGGTCCAAAATCTAATGTTTGCATTCCATTGATGAGGTCCAAATCCTTCAATTTCTTCTGACCAAAAAAAAAATCCTTCAATTTCCATTTCTTTGGGCTCAAACCAAAGCTGCCAAAACAGAATTAGACCCACAAAGAAATGGGTTGGAAGTTGGAACCCAAAGGAGAAGAAGAAAAGTGGGGAGTAAAATGGGAAAAAGTGGGAAATTTTGATTTTTTTTTTTTGGCCACAAAGAAATTTTGATGTTCACTATTACAAATCACGCCCATGTTTAGTTCAAATCTTAGTAAAGGAGGGGACCCTTTTGGCTTCTAAGTCATAAAATCTAAATTATATATGATTAACACAATCATGAAATAGACTCTTTTATGTCTGGCATTGTTAGCAAAGTTAACCTTTTTTTGCACTTTAATACGTGGAAAATTAAAAGTAAATAAAAAATTTTCATGCCTTCAAAAAGGGGAAAGAGTTTGAGGAAAATGAAAGAACTTGTGACCCTCGTGCTCTCTTTATTTCTAATTTTCTCAAAGCACGTTTCCTTTCTATAAAGTTTGTTGGTTTTTATATCATCTTTGTCATGCAAAAAGAATAAAAAAGCAAAGGAAAATGGTGACAAATTTTTCTCTTTTGTACATAAATTTTGGGTTGTCTTAAGCAAATTGCCATCTTACATTCTCACAACTTTACAGCTTAAAAAAGTTATATAAACATGTTTAATTCGAATGAAAAACTTTAAATTAAGAAGATTAAATAATTAGATGACTGATATTGACATGTGATATCAATAATTTAAAAAAAAAAAAAAATGATTGTGTAATTGTGTCGCGCTCGTAAAAAGATATATGTATCTTAAAAAAACATATGTTGCATCGTTTTAATTACTTTTGATTATCATACGTCTTAACATGACAAAGAAACATGTAAGTATGTTTAAAGGCTTCTAAATCTCTTTTTCCTTGAAGAAGATAAGCAAGATTGTGTGATAATGAAAGTTAGACTATGAAAGAACAAAAGAGGACAAACCAAAGAAGAAATTAATAAAAGTTCCACTAAAGTTTTGTGTGTACATTATTAAATATATTGTATATATAATTTCATACGTCACGTATTCTATGATTATATACCATTTTGGCTGAAAAAGATATACACTTTTGACATTGACTAAAAAAAACCTAAAATCCCTATTCCCTCATAACGAAATCAAATCAAAGATGATTTCATAGTAGCAAAAAAAAAAAAATAGGAATGAGGTAATTGTAGGTAATATGCTTTCGTCGAGGAATGTTAGTATAAATTATAGCATTCTTCATCCGAATGGAGTTAATTGCACAAAATAAAAGATGAGAGACTTAAATTAAACTCTTACTATAGTTTGAGGGGTGATTTTATCAATATTCCTTTCTCTCATTCTATTGATAATGGAACTATTAAATATTGAGAAAGCAAATGAAGTAATGAATTATAGCATGGGGATAGTGATATATAAATTATAGCATTCTTCATCCGAATGGAGTTAATTGCACAAAATAAAAGATGAGAGACTTAAATTAAACTCTTACTATAGTTTGAGGGGTAAATTATCAATATTCCTTTCTCTCATTCTATTGATGATGGAACTATTAAATATATTGAGAAAGTAAATGAACAATCACCAAGCTTCAAAGACATCATAGGCATGGGGATAGTGATATATAAAGTAAAAGATGAAAGGGGCAGACACCAAAAGACAATTGAAAACAAACCCATTTTAGCAAAAAGTACCCCAAATCAAGGGCCCTTTGCCAATTAGTTTTAAATTTGACCAGTCATATAAAATTCCAAGAGAGATCAATTTAAGTTCACAATAGGACATTTTAGTGGTGGGTTCATGTCCACAAGAGGAAAAAATAAAGAGCTGAAACATACGAGATGGTCATAGGAATTTTGATCATAAGATAATAATTTGTAATTATATGATTTGGATTGATATATGAACTCAAAATGCTAAAGGGTTCAAAGAGAGAAGCTTCAAGCTAGCCAATATACAATCCATATAAGGAAAAAAAATCCTAAAAGATAACCCTTTTCTTCCATTAACAAAATATAGATACTGAGGGAATACAACCATCCAAGATCACCAACTACATGTAGCAAAGGTAGAACAAAAGGAGAGGAAACTACAGCACACTGCACATAGAGGGAGACCCTAGCCGATGCCAGCCTCCCGGTGTATATTACAAGAGAAAATAAGCTATAATGCACAGTAATTTGGAATGAAAGAAGAAGAAAAAGGTTGTATATCCGAATTCGAGGTTTAAACTTAGTGATGTTTTGATGATGGTGAAGGAGGGCACTGGTAACACTTCGCGAAGAGGCCGAATGTATCAACTTGCTTGATGAAGTTTGTCATGCTAGCCCAGCCTCCCAATCCAAAGCCAACTACAAAGACCCAGATGACAATAAAGGCGTTCGTTAAATATACTGCTGTCCAGCTTGGGAGGAAGAAGGGAGGCTTCTCAGCTGCATTCTGCTCACACAAGAATTTACCAAAAGAATAAATGGTAAGTATGATAAAATTACAGCAATGAAGAAAATTTTGTTATTGAAGTTCAAAAGGGTACACTTTTGGTTTTTTTCCCATCTGGTATTAATGTGAAGAATAAGACTTGATGGTTTAGCCTACCGGCTATTTCAGATGTGACCAACACAAAAGGTTAAACTCAAGTGATAAGGAAATGCCACCAACCTCATCTTTGTTAATAAATTATGTTATGTCCTTACCGTTAAATCTACTGGTGGGGCAAAGTGACCTAGGAGATATAATTGACCTACAATCTTACATTGTATGTGTCTGAATCCATATTAGCAAAAAACAGTAAAACTAGTTTTTTCAAACATGACAGAACACCCTGAGTTAATTAACAACAACCTCTTTGAATATGATTTTGCTGCAAGGACAGGAAGTTGTTAAGAGTTGAGACTTGAATTCAATGATGGTGTATTAACTCTGTTTTGATTCACCTCCTCAAGCCAAAATCACCTGACAAGGCTTATAGATACACTAAAAAGTAAAAAGAAAGGAAAATTACACCTAGAGAACTCTGCAATCTTGTTGCAATCTGCAGAACTAGCCTTGCATGATTACTTCTCCAAACATTATTAGATGAGATCATAGTCATGTACTAGGAATCATGAATTTATGCAAATTAAGAATATCTAATCAGTTAACTAATCGATCAAGACCTTTAGACATGTCAGATAGACCAAGGTGACTCCTAAGCAGCAAAATCACCACCATAAACGGGTATATCTATCAACTGGTTTGATTGTTATGGCTAGGAATGGTTGGCTCATAATTATAGACTACATTATTGGGGGTATTCGACAATGCCAGCCGGATTGCACAAACATTTGGTAGAAAATGAAGATGAGAAATGAAGAAATTGGACCATTTACTGAATTACCTGTCGGGCAGAGGCTGATTTATAAGTTAGCATATGAGCTAAGGCAGGGATGATGTAGACAGTGAAGCTGACCAGAAGAGATCCTACAGCCGAGTTAATGGGACCAAAGAAAGGAAAGATGATAGCCAAGAACCAGATAGGTATCACCACAGGTAACCGGCATACAGCTCTCAAACATATGCTCTTTGTATCATGCATCCCCACCACCTTCTCCCACACAAAGTACAGTGGAGTACACGCGAATCCAAATGTGATAAACTGTGAAATTAGAAGCCAAAGAGATTTGATCATGTAATTTTCAGTAGTCAAATAAGGCCATGATTAGCATAAAATTTGGTCTGTAGGATATTCACAAACCTGGTGAATCAACATTAGCACAACTGCAGCATCACGCCACGCTGAGGATGGAAGCAGTGAAAAGGCATTGGAATGATTAAGGAGTTGATCACCAAAAGCCCAATAGACGGCAGCAGCTGATGGCAGAGTTAGGGTGAAAACATAGAGAGTAGCCAATAGATAAATGTACTTGAATTTTTGAGGCTTCCACATTGCATGCATAATTTCACTGCAAACATCAAAAATTTGACCGAACTTAGTTTTTACTCAAAATGTAATATAGTAGCCTGGTCAAAAGTGATTAAAGGGACCAGATGACCACTTTATTATAAGGTAACACAATATTTCAAAAGAAAAGATCTCCTAAAGCTAAAAAAATTAAACCATTAACCATGGTTAAAGTAAGAAGAGGTCCCCCTGCAATTATCATGATGCAAACCCCACTCAAAGAAGTGGATTTCAAAAAGCTCAACTCAAACCAAAGAGTACAAAAATTCATTATTTCACTTCTTGATCATATTCTTTTCAACTATTGTATTTATTTTGATGATTCTCAACCCAAAATCTAAGTTGTTTTCACACATTTATAACCAGCTCAACTGGTAACTTACCAAACCTACCAGAATTGATGATTTTGCAGCAACATATTGTTTAATGAGGAATTTACCGCAAACATTTGACTAAAACAGTAGCCAAGAAAAAGATACCAACCCCAGAAACACTGATTGATTCAAGAGGTAACTTTACCAAGTGAACAAAGGATCTTAAAGAAGTCAAACAAGTTGTTTCTTAAAATTTGTCTTTCTCAAATCCCAAAACACCAAAAGCTGCTGAGAGTATCATACTGTAACAAATCTTTTACTGCATTTGCAAAGTTCATGTTCAATAAAATAAAGGAATAAGATTATGAATGTTTTGGAACTGTAGAAGTAATAAGTAATAATAATAACACCTACACGGTGACAGCATGTCCGCCGAAAGTGTAGAGGATATTGGTGGCGCCAGTGAAGTACAAAACCAACTTAGTTGGACCTTGGTGAGTTACCCCTTCAACCTGTAAGAAAATCAAAGTAATTTTTTTTTTTTTTACAGAAACAAAAAAGAGATCAAAAGTAAAACTGAAAAAAGATCAGAGCCGTTCCTTTGTTTTACCTGGCCATGAACAAGGGCAGCAATGGTCATATACCAAGCAGTGTAAGTGGTCATACCAAGGCCCAGAAAAGACCAGATTCTATAGTTATGAAATGAAGGGATGAAAACAGTAGTAGCACAGCAAGCTCCAAAGATATAAGTCCATGTCCTTTTGTCCAACTTGTCATTTATGTAATATATGTTGCTGTAATCAAACTTATAAAACATCAGAAATCAGTTGATTAAAGCAAAAATAAAACTCAGTTTGATTAATCCATGGAAAGATTAAAAAAGAAATGGGACCTGGCACAGGCTATAAGCTGAATGACAGATCCAAAGAGCAGAAAAGTGCAGTTAAAAGCCAAACCAACAGCTTTCCAAGAAGGTCCCAACAGACCATCTAACACTTCAAACCACTGCATGTAATATGAAATTCTTAAATTTTGTTTCTTTTTTTCTTCTGAAATCATATTTTTCAAAAAAGGGTCTTTTGATCTTGAAAAAGCTAACCTGAATGACATGGTTCTTGAAGCTGACATTTTCTTTCTCCTTTCTGCTTCTATACTCAACATACAGAACACTGATAAGATATGCAGTCCAGCTTCCCATAATACCATAAAAAATCTGCAGAATAATCCCAGAAAGCATTCCCATTTGAGAGAAAGAATATGGAAGCGTTAACAGCACTTGAGCCACCTGCAAAAAACCCCACCACCACCAAGAAAACAAAATCAAAGGAGGAATCTTTATAAGCTAAAATGATCAGTTTTTACACTATTTGAAAGCTTTCAAGTACCTGATTCGAAGCACAGCTAAACCAGGCATCATAAACAGAACCACCATGCCAAAGAAGGCTCTTAACACTGAAAATGGAGTCATCTCCCTTATCTTCCTCTTTCTCTTCAAGTTCAACATTAGTTTCATTAAAGCTTGGAACAATTGCTTCCTCTGCCTGTTTCTGTCCAGACATTGCTTCACTTTCTCTATAAGATCAAACCCAAAACCAAAACACAAAATCAAACCAAACCCAAAAACCAAAAACCCATAAAAAGCATAAATATAGTACAAAAGGAACAAGAAAGCTTTTTAGAACATGAACCTTGAGATACTCGACTGTTACCTTATAACAGGGAGGCCTTCTTAATATAATGGAGAATTAGAGGGAAAAAAAAAAAGACAGCTTCTTGACAAATGTGAGACTATCCTGGAAATCAGCTCAGTTTCTTTAACTGCTCTCTAAAGAAAGAGTTTTAGAGAAGAGAGTGGGGAGTGTGTGTATCTCGTTTTACCTTTAAGAGCAAGAAACCAAACCACAGTTTTTGGGTGGCGTTACAGCTTTAATTTCTCAGGTTGAAAGGAGGTTACAAATTTATAACTATTTAACTCAGAAAAACCAGTAATGCATAAATGGCTTAAACACAAAAAGACAGGAGAATCCCAACCAAACTCAATATGAAGAAAACCAAACCAATAATTTTCCAAAGTTTGACAGTGCCTTGATTATCCTACTAAAAAGTCATACTAAAAAACCTATTAAATGCTTGGTTTTCTTGTTTTATCCAACAAAACTCAAGCTGTAACTATCCAAAAATGAAAAATCATTCCTTTTCACACTCAAAAACCCTATAAGCAATAAAGGGATTTCCTTTCCTTCTCAGGGAGAAGTGATAAACAAAAAAGAAACCCTTTTTTCTTCTTTGAAAAACGAGATCTGCCAGGGAAAAGCAGCACCTGATGAAAAAGGAGAAAAAAAGAGAAATGGGCTATCAACTAGGAAACCAGAGAATAGCTTTGCTTTCTTCCTTTTTTACAGTGTTTTTAATTTTAAGCAAACAAAACAAAAAAACAAGAAGAAATCTTTTTTAATACTATCTTTGTCTTTAAAACTCTGTGTCTCAGTGTCTGAGTTTTCTGTTAAGACAATAGAAGAAGAGTGGCAGAGAGATTTTTTATAACACTGAGTCTATATATACTCTGTCTCTCACTCTCTCTGTTTCATAGTCTCTGGGTGTTGTCTCAGTTTTATTACATTATCCCATGATGAATATAATTAAGCCTTTTTAAATGGTTTCTTGATCTTGAATTCATTGGGCACTGTTCCAAATCTTCATTAACAGTAACAAAATATTTTACTACCATTAAAGTTTTAAACTTTTTAAGTATAATTCTTCTAAATTCTCAGCTTTTACCTCTAGACATTAATGCCTATTGGTAGGTTTAGGTTACTTCTAAATTTGTAAAAAAAGTTGACTCAATTTTCATTCCAAGAGTGCATGTTACTGCACAGTATGGAAAAACTTTTTGAAAAGACACAAAATCTAAATCAACCATTCACCTTCACTTGTTTAATCAGAACTCAAAATAATTGTGATGAATTATGATCAATTGTTTGGTGTTTCTATGATTTTGTATTAGCAATTGCTTATGGAAGAAAATTTTATGATTTTGTATAGCATTTGACAATTGCTTATGGGAGAAAATATAATCATCATTTTGATTAATGTTGTTGGTTATTAAACTTAGGGCGTTTGGTTAGGATCACCCCCTAGATCACTAGTGATCTGGTGATCAAAGATTATATGGGTTTATGGTGGTAATCCAGATCACCCTTAGAGGGGTGATCAGGGGGATAATCTGGATTACCACACTAAACCAAAAAGTATAACCAAACGGGGTGATCTGAGATCACCTGCCAAGATCACTACAGGTGATCAAAGATCACCCCAACCAAACGGCATTATAGTATTTTTGATCAATTATTCAAATTCAAAGGCAAAATATGGAACAATAAAAAGAAAATTAAAAATGGTCAGTAAAGATCAAAAGCATGATGATGATGATAAAACTGCATGGTTTCTTTCTGGTAGCTAGTAGTCATGAATGAATTGTAAATCACTGCCATTTTCACAACTATAAGCCTACATCCATGATTACCAAAGCATCAATCATCAACATCAAGCATTTAAAAAAAAAACACCCAACAAGTAAAATTAGAAGATTGTCAATGATGTGAAAAAAAATTTAAAGCTTGTCAAAATGTTTGATCAATATGAACAGTCCAAGTCAAAATAAACAACTTTTAAGTCTTTTTACCATACTTTTGATTTTTTTGATTTTTTTAAATAAAAAGCTTCTTTTAGGGGTGGGAATTTTTGAAGATTCATTGCTTAAGTTTTCTTTAATTGCAATGAAGAAACGATTTGATTTCATGAATATTAAATATTCAATTTAGCACCCTAAATTTGATTGGTGCATTTCTTTAATTGCCATGAAGAAAACAATTTGATTTTCGTTAATTTAATATTCAATTTAGCACCTTAAATTTGATTGTGCAATTTGTTTCTCAAAATAGTAGGATTTGGATATTTCTTTCTATATTATATGATAAGAATTAAAATGGCAACTAAATCCAATAGTTTGAACTTTGAAGTGATACATGAAATTGAGTCAATTGATGCTCCATGTTCTTTTCCCATTTTCTTTTTCTTTCTTTTTTTTTCCATTTTTTACTATTTTTTTCCATTAAAAGTGTAGGAGTATGACAAACTTTTCAGGCTTACAGATAACTACTAGTAAGGACCCATAACTTATGAGGTTCAGTTCAAACACGATGTTTTTCACCACAAGTTCAAACCCGTACTTAGCCAATCTGCATTGACTATGCTTCATATTTTAACAAAGTCAAACTAAATTCAACTATAAGAAAAGTTAAATCCAATTATAGTGAAATGGTTATTAAGAAATTGCACCAAGTTATTATTATAGCATAAGAACAGATAAATTTCTATATTTGTTGAGGTGCAGTGGATAGACAAAATTATGGAAGAAACAGAGAGTACATATTGATCATAATCAATTTGAATTTTATATGGTAAGATGTCAATGAGCAAGGGAATTTTCTGGCTTTTTGTCAATCTTATCATCAATGCTAACTTTCCCAAAATAATTAATAGAAGCAAAACAAAATACCCTTTTTGGCCTAACCAAAACAGATTATTGACCAAGAAAATTTTGACCCCTTTTACCAAACTCTCACAAGGCAAAATTAGAAAAAATTAGTAGATCAACAGTCTCACCACATCATCTATATTTCCGAACAATAAAATTGTGAAAAATTGTGAGAACTCAAAATTATTGTTAATATTTAGATACAAATTTAGTATCAGATTTCCCTCAAGTTTTACAAGATGGTAAGTCTCGAAATTTAGGACATTAATTTGATAAAGTTTAGTTTTGTAGAAAGAAATACGAATATTTATAATTTTTTTGGTCGGTAACATGGTGTGGCTCATGTAATAATTTCTAAAAAATTAGTGACTTCCATATAAGGTCCAATAATTAATGATTTTTCCATTTGAATCAAATTGTCAAAATCTGATATGAGCATTAAGGTGAAAAAAACCAATAAATCCTTAAACCTTATAGAAATGCATATAATCAAACAAGATTTCTATGGAAAATATAGTCATACATCATCTCATAAATCTTATCTCTACCAACCACTCGATTTTTCAACTTTCAAGTGTTTGGTAATATTGTACTGTACATTACTAATTTGAGCTATTTAATTAGTTTTAAATTATATTTTTTGTATATTTGCACAAAACCCATGCACAAATTTGTGCACTAAATCACATTTTTTTTTAAAAAAAAAAACTATATCAAATACCTCAAAAAACATATATCAAATGATATATGTTTGGAAAGAAATGAGCTAAAGGTAGGAAAAGATTAGATAGTTATCCTATTTATTACTAAAACAGTGATGGAAAAATATATGGAGAAAAGCTGGCAAATGTAATTATTTTGTTTTTTTATATAAAAAATTATGTGTAAGTAGATATTATAATTACAAACAATTATATTGTGCTTGGGTAATGAGTTACCAAGAACATAATTTTTTTGGAATTGATAAAATAATATATAATGTCAATGCTATCACTATGAATGAATGTTGCTTATTATTCATTATTATGGTGTGTGTGAGCAAGGAGGGAAATCTCTGGAAAAATTAAAGATCAGAGACAAATACTCAATGGGAATTGCCACTTGTTTTTGAGTTACTATGATGCTAAATTTAATCCACACAAAGAAGAAGAGAGGCCCATTGGCATTCATTCATCCAATTTGTGTATTGCTAGGCCAAGCCATTCTGCACTACTCAACTCCATAGTCATGTCTTGAATCATTATACCATTCAATTTCCATTGACCCTTTTTTTTTCTATCTTTTTTTTAGATTACCCAATAAAACTCTTTGAGAATTTAGAATATACTTATGTCATATATACTTATTATATCATTGCATTTTTGGGTTTTTTTTTTCAAACGTTTTTTTCATTGTTCTTACATGTTAATAGTCTATATAACAATTTATAAATCAAGTTTGAACATTACATATATTTATAAGGTACGTATGACATGTTCGACTCAATTCGATTACATAGTTTTAGGGGGCGTTTGGTTATGATCATCCTCCAGATCACTAGTGATTTAAGATCACCAGTGATGCAAGATTACCGGTGATCAAAGATTACACGGGTTTATAGTGGTAATCTAGATCACCCTTAGAGGGGTGATCAGGAGGTAATCCGGATTACCACATTAAACCAAAAAGTGTAACCAAATGGGGTAATCTGAGATCACCCGTCAAGATCACCACAAAGATCACCCCCAACTAAACGCCCCCTAAGAGTTATATGTATATGATATATAATATGTTCAACTCAATATGTTCATACCCCTAGTATATGTTTAATCATGAACATGATTCAAATACTTTCATACCCAAATTAAATAATTTTCATAATATATAACTTTTTTTTCTTATAAATTAAGTTCAAAATGTTTGAAACATATATGAGGGAAGAAAAGATGAGGAGATGAAGTAAGCAAAAACAGGTGAATGAAAATGACCAGCTAGCTCATAACCATGATTTTGGTGAACTCTTTTTTGAGTCAAACGTTGCTCAAAGCATATCTAAAGTCTCATTTTATATATCTATAAATTAATTTATTAATTAATACCGTCATTAACGTCTATTTTCATATGATTAGGTAAATAAACATATGTTTAGTGGGTGGAGGGACCTTCCTCTTCTCCTTCTCCTTCAAACTTTATTTTAACTTTTTCCTTAATATGCTCTATGTCTTCCTTTTTATCTCTCTCACTCTTCTTCACAAATACTACTTCTTTTGTTAAAATTTTGATTTGTTAGCTTACCCTTCATTGGTTCATCTTAAACAAATCATTAATCCAACCTTGTTATTCCACTTTTCGTAATCTAATTCGTCGATAAATCAGTTTTCGAATGAGATTAAATCAAAATTATTGTCTTTTTTTTCCTTAAAAATGAATTATAAAAGAACCCATCATGTGGGAGATATCTAAAAGAACACACAAGTAAGGCTATGTAGCACAGCTTGTTGTTTTTTGTTCTCAATTTCACCAATAATTAACTAAAGCTTAGGATTTAACTTTATCGAGTGATTAGTGGGAATAACAATGATTAATCGAATGAGACAATTTGGGACCCTCTCTTGATATCGTTTGCTTAAGAAAGTTTCAAATAATTGACAGTGATCATAAGACCTAACATGCTTATATCAAAACCTTCGTAAACCATACATGATATATAATATTATGAAATCTTTTCTACGATGTGTTTAAAGTTAGGCAAATTATACAATACACCGGCGGTGGAGTTTAGCAGGCTACACAAGCAGGTCCTGAAGGGTGACATGTATCCTCTAGGGACTAGATTGAAATATTTAAAACTTAATTATTTCAAAAAATGGACATGTGTCAACTCCACAACCCGCTTGTAGAGTCCAAAATTTACACCGCTGGTGTATCAAATAATTACTCTTAAAGTTAATATATAGTATTTTTCCCCGTACTATAAAGTATTTTGGTCGTTAATTAATGCGATAATTAAACTCTTAATGCAGCTTAAACAAAAGTTGGATACTAATTACATCAGCATGACAATAACAATACTAAATCATCTTTAATTAGATAAGGAAGAGGTTGGAAATTACAATACATGATGATTAGAAGGAATTTTGAGTACTATAACAAGTGAAAAAAGGAATAATTTGCTTAAAATACCCAATATATGATATACATAAATGACAGAGAATGGATTTGTTTTGGCTTTTCCTAATCTTCAAAAGTTTTCTCAAAGGATTTATTTACATATAGTGATCATAGAAGAGCTAAGCTGCAAGCTTTTTTCTTCTTTATATCCTTTGGTATTTTCTGTCACTTTCTATGACTCAAGAATCTATTTGATTAAGGGTCGAACAAAGCATCCTAAGGCATGCTTTTGTCCCTTTTTTTTTTCTTTTAATTAGAAGTCCCCACAAATACCTCTTTTAAGGGTATGGTTTCATGACTAATGGAATATAGAAATCAATGTGATCACATATATTATTATTCATAATGGAGCCTAAAAAATGTTCTTTTTAGACATAAAATTGCTATGAAATTGATCAAAATATAGGGCATGGGGACTTTCAATTATGTCATTCTTAAAACACAATTTAAAAACTTATTATTACTCGTTTTGATTTATTTCAAAGAAATAGAGCACAAGATTTTGTCTGTGGTTTTATGTAAGTATATATAAAATAAAGTCATGGCCTTATCAAAACCCATTGTTTAGGGATTGTCTGGCCATCATTGATTTAAAAACTTGTAGCATATGATCTGCTTATAAATTAACTATTTTATCAAATATTTAAAGAATCGTATAAGAGTTTCAAAATGAGAGAGTTTTCGGCCTCTAATTAAGATCTGACATGAGTCGATTTAGTAATTAATTGAGAGTCAAAGTAATTTTCGAATACACGCCGGATGTTTGTATAAAAACTTGATTTGGTCCTACTCATTAATGATGAGTTATTTGTTTGACGTATGAAATCATGTATGATTCAAATTATTCAAGTAGAACAAACAACCGTTTAAGAGTATGTATGTTATTGCAATTATTCGATCTAGATTGTCTATATTCTATGAACTGCTAGATATTCGACGGACCATATATAAAGTGTATATTCATGATTTAGATTGAATTATTGATACTTTATAATATATACTATCTTCTACAAAGTCTATAAATTCGTATGAAGTATTGAATGTGGCTTATCCAAAATTTGGGCTCGGACCCATTTTGCAGATGTTTTAATTGGAACACTTAATGGTAGATATAATGTCAAGTGACAATAACATAATTTGGTAATGGGGTCAACCCTTTTTATACTATTTTTTTTAAAAAAAAAATTAGAAACTTTTTTCATCATCATATAAAGGCTAACTTAGTGGAGCAAAATTCCTTTTAGGAGCTTAAGGAAGTGTCAACATTGAGATATATTGCCTCATAAAAGGACAAATTGTGCATATAAGAGAAAACCCTCTTTGACATTTGCTTAAAAATCCATGTGTCTATAAATTGTAATTGCCAAGGGAGATCTTTTTTAAAAAAAAGTTAATTATATAGTTAATTAATTAAATTAAAGATCCCCATAGGGTTTAAAGTAAAAGGAAGAAGACAATTAGAAGATCCACTCTCCATTGCCATGAGATCATGAAACTAAGAAAAAAAAATCTTGCTTAGATAATCCACTTTGATATAAGAAAGTCATTTTCTAGGAAGGTTTTGTTCCCACTAATTATAGATCATAGTTATGACCAAAACCTTAAAATGCTGTCCTACCCAATTTAGTATAATATATATATATATATACCAACAAGGGGTTGAATCAAGTGGTAAGCAGCTTGTTCCAGTTTAAGCAGGTCTCAGATTCGAGACCTTGCGTACGCAGCTGAAAACCATTAATTTCAAAAGTTGAATCTCTTTAAAAACTTACTAGAACTTTCAAGTAACCAATATGAAGCTCAAGAAGATCATATTGGTTTCTTGAAAAACAAGGTTCTAATTATATATTTATCTAGTTTTTCTAATGTTTTTAATGTCATCATGATCTCTAAGAAGTAAGAAGTAGGAATTTTTGTCCACTATGAAAAAAAAAAACATCTGGTAAATGAAGATTCCTACCATGTTCAGCTGTTTCTGTTTCAACCATTTGGCTGATCCTTTATCTGTTCAAACATTTCAAAGACTAACTTAATTGTTGGCACTAAAAATCAAAGAGAAATGGCTACATCAAGATTTTGATACGTATGAAAAAGAACAAAACAGGCAAACAACATCAACTGATTGAAAATCCTTGACAATTCCATTATATATAATAAATCTTCCCACTCAACAAGCTCACATGCCCACTAAAAAACAGCAAAAAAAAAAACCTTTCAATAGTTCACACCAAAATTCATTCATTCATCCCCTTTTCTCCCTTTGCAATATATCTTTTCTTACATTACAATGTTATTACATGGGAGAGCTTTTGTCTATGATTTGTCTTGTGTTTTTTGAGGGGAATCTTATTGCATCTTTGTCAAACCCAAACCATTATGTAAGGCTAGAGTGTTCCTCTTGTCTAAAAGAATAGTGGAAAACAAATTCCACAGTATCCCAATTTCTTGTCAGTCTTTTCAATGACACCACTCTTGCAGTCTTCCAACCCTCTTCTTACCAAATCTTTCATGGAACATCAAGATTTGCAGATGTTTTCACTGTGTCTGCCATTACAAGTTTTCTTTCTTTTTTTTCTTGTTTCCAATGAGTCTTGAGAGGAAAGTTGAGCTAAAAAAGGAAGAAAAAAAACCCTAAATAAACTTAATCACTTGGCAAACAAGTTGGCAACTTCTTTGTAATTTTGTTCAAAGATTCATTTTCAAATGGTGGATTCTTCACCATAAAATGTTGCCATAACCCTTTCAATAATGATAATAATTGATGTAATTGAATTGAGTTTTTGTCTAATATATATATAATAATCAACAAAATTTGAAAGGGAAACAAAGTCCAATCACTAAGAAAAAAAGAAGAAAACTTGTATACCCCAAACATTAGTTTTTGCTTCACTTTAAGAAAACAAATAGGGCAATACTTAATATTTATGGCTTGAAACTTGGAAAGTCCCTTTGATATTAAAAAATAAAGAATGGTAATATTTGATTGTGCCCCCCATTAATGTTGCAACTTGCAATAGTAAAACTCAAAATTCTATTTCAAATCTCATCTTCCATGAAAGTTACAAAGTTAAAGGGATGCAAAAGGCTAAAAGGGTGTTGATATTAAGCATATTTTAAGAACCTAAATCTCTATATAAAGGATAATTATGAATATTTTCCTTCAATCCAAACAAATTTGAGCTTTGGGCTATGAGTTTCAGGTCTCAATCTTTTAGCTGTGTTTCCATGCTAGACAACATACTCAATTATAGTTTTGTTTTGGCAATGCATATATAATTAGGCTAAAAAGAGGGTAATCAAGGGATAATGAGATATATATAGAGATTAAGAAGGCAAAAAAGTTGTAAGGTTTGGCAGCCAACAAGGGAAAATGCTTTTACTAGACAGGAATTTCGTAAGAAAGAAGAATCTTATAGCAATGTGGAAGTGTCTTATCCAAATTCCTCCTACCAGTAATAATGGAAATTCAGATTGGCTAAAAAAGAAAAGCAAAAGTTTGGTTCATTTCTTTTTCCTTCCACCTTTTAAATGTTAATATGTTATTATCAACTTTCCCTTTTATCTTCTGCTTTTCAATATTGATTTCTATCTTTAGCCTGTTATCCAAGTCATCTTCCTTCCCTGTTATAGGCAGAAAATAACCTCCCTTCTAAAAGGGTTCCCTTCAAAATCCAAAAAACAGAGCTCTTCCTTGCACTAAAAGGAAAAATGGGTTTCCAGTTCTCAATTTTTATCTTCTGATATAATTAGGGTTTTGATTGAATGCAAGTATTTTGTTATATATATGTAGGCAGTCAAAATGTCCAGATTGGCTTTGTGTTGGAGATTCTTTAATTCTCTTATTTTTCCCACTTGCTTTCTTCAACTATACTTTAATGAGTCAGAATGATTATGGCAAACAACAGAATTTAAGAATTTTGGTGTTTGAAAAAGAAGATTCTGATCAAAAGTTTGCATCAAATAACATAGTGGGATTCGTCCACCAATTCTTGAAATCTATGTTTAGTTTATTCAATCCGCAAATATGTAGTTTAGTTGCTTTTGGTTCAAATATTAAGCATTTAGTAACAAACACTTTACACTTGTTGAGTCGAGTGGAAGGGATTCGATGTCTTTTAAACAAAGTCTCCGATTCGAGTCCTGAAAATAGAGAAAACATGCCCTATGAGAGTTTTCCCGTTTAGGAGTCTAATGCAACTCAATTTCGGATTAATCGGGATTAGGCATTTAGCAAAGACATAAAGATTATAGTAATCTTGAATTGAATATTCTATTCTCTACGAACACCCAAATATGGTGTGCTCAATTATGATAAAAGCGAAATTCGTTTTACTGAAACAAGCATCTTTATGAAACAGAAGAATATAGCATCTAAGCTCATGCTCTATTTCTCATCTTTAAAACAAAGAAATTAACATAAAAAACAAAAGAAGAGATTTGATTAATCTTTAATGCTACTAAAATAGTAATCGTAGTCAACTAGAGATTGAGAAGACGAGGGAGGGATAGAGTAAAGCCAAACTATCCTTTCATGAATCTGGAAAAATAAAACAGAGCATTTTGCATGTCTGAACAATGTTCCTTCTACAGTCAGGGAGCCGCCATGGATCAATAATGAATGATCATTGAATTGCTTCCACAACTAAACAAGTCTTTCACTCCTCAGTAAGCCGACCTTAATCTCCGATTTTTCTCGCCTGCGTCTTTGACAAAAGGCTCTACGTTTGCAGCCATTAGACACAAATGGATTAAACCTGAACATACCGATACAGATTCCAGCCTTGAGCGAAAGCCTGAACATCTTGAAGCCTACCACTCAATGAGCAGAGCATATAATAGACTGAGACTGAAAGATCACAGGGCCTCAAACCTATTGTATCATTCATTAGACTGCAGCTGAAGAAACAAATCATTTAATCGCATTAATTGATATCAATTTATCCTTTGTTGCAATTACAACAACAACCTCTTGATGCAAAAAAATGGGTTTTCAATATGGTTACAAGCGATAAGGAATAGTGTAGATATTTCTCTCAATACAACTAGAACCCTGTAACCTTTACACGCTAGGGCTATCTTAGAATAATTATGATGCTAATTGAATATACAGAAAGAATATGACGTTGTAAACCATTCATGGATGCCAACTCCATGTAGCAACAGGAATGGATATATTTGAATCTCAAGTTAGGTGTTCAAGCCACGAAGATGACGAAGATCACCAGGAAAAATATGATTGCAGCGAATATCTTGATTAAAAGCCACCTATTTGATGATATTCGGTTAAGATGCCTCAACAGAGAACTGTGAGCACCTTCAACATTGGATAACGATTGATCCATGTCCTCATCAATCCTGTTGACAAATCACATTAATTAGGGAGATTCCACAAGCAAAGCACCTAATTTTATATAACACACTTTAGATTACTGATAAGCCAATGGAACCAACATATTTTGTTTATTGTCTCTTTTGATGGAAATAGCAAGCTGCCAAATATATTAAGATTAAGAAAAAAAGAAAAACACCCTAGCAAATCAATATGGGTAAAAGCAGCGGACCTGATAGCTAGTTCTCCTTGCTGTGCAACCATTGTAGCTAGATGTGTAAAGATCCCACTAAGTTCAGAAATTGTAGATTCCACATTCTGAAGAGCGACTGCCCTACTTTGTGTGTAATGCTCTTGCCTGGGAACTACTTGCTGCAACATGGACATTTCCATGTGCTGGGAAGGTGTACCATCCACAGCTGCCCTTCGTCTGTTCTTGCAAGGTTCAATGAAAGGTATCATAGAGTTAAAAACAGTTACTGAGTTGGGGATATATCTAGACATGCAAAGAATATTCTCAAGCTTAATGCATGGTAAAAGCACAGTGAATACCCATGAATTTAGATTTCACAGTATGACATAAAGATGTTGCTGTGCAAACTTTAATCAGACATAACATATATAACACACCTCAGTTGGCTGCCAGCTTGTACTCCATTTGATGGTGGTCTGGTTAGAAAGAAAAAGAAACATTAATCAAGCAACAAGAAGAGTGGAAAGGCTACGATTTTGCTTGACAAAAACTGACATATTCAGACAATTATATGCCAAGAGAATTTAATATAACAGACATTAGTAAATCTATGCTAGATGTTCACTGTATTAATGATAAGTGCGCCAATATTCTAGCATACTTAACGTAGCGGAAGGATAGAAAAGGATTCACTCACAAGAAATAGGCTAGACTAGGTTAGATTGAAAGGGATAAATAGGGTTTCGCAAAACCTCCATAGTCAAAATCGACTTTCATTCATAATTTTCAAAATAACAACCTCCCGTTTAGAATTCTAAAGAGCCTATTTATACTAAAACTAAAACCCTAATTCTAAGAAAAACTTAAGACTTATTAACCTAAAGCCCATAAAGCCCGATACTAACAAAAATAAGAAAATAAAGACAGAAATAAAAATTAAACTAAAAACTATTAAAAAACCCGCTGCATCAATACTGGGTATATCACACTAGCAACAGATTAGATTCATAAAGCAACAATAATAGCGTATCAACAGTTGATACTGCCACCTATAGGTGAAGACAAAATAATAACTACGGTAGCAGCTTCTTATTCTGATGTTTCTTCATATCTCCTATATAGCACTGCAACAAGAAATGAGAATAATTACCCTGGGGGTGGTGAATTCCCAGATGCATTTGAAGAACTTGACCATGGCGGTGGCTCAGACACAGGTACTGTCTGACGCTGAAATGGGTTCTCTCTCAATGGACTTTTAGAAAACATCTGTTTCCTGTTTTCATGAGCCTTAATATTCTGTTCAACCACAACAAATACAAAACAATAAAACAACATAAGCAACCCAATAATGAAAGAATGTTTACTAGTCATCAATACTCAGTAAACAACTAAAGCCCAATTGCAGCACAAAACCTCAGTTCTTGCAGTTAAGACATCTTGAAGATGCTTTGTAGCGCCCATTAACTTGCTCTTCAAGTCATCACAAACCGTAGTTGAATGAACAACTCTATCCTCAGAATAATTTCCATCAGCTATCTCCATGTTTTGAAGTGTCTGTAAATCCGAAAGTGCCATATTCAATGTGGTAATATCATTCTTTATCAAAGAAGTTAATTCCTGTATTTCCACAATCGGATCATCGAACATCGATGACCTTTTTGCCACTGCAACAATTTAAAACATCAAGACAACGTTATATGAAAAAAAAGCCACTGCAGAATTAGCTACTAATCAGACTCATCCAAAAAAAGGGAATAGTTTTTTGTCCCAATAGTATAATCAAGATCAAGATTGCTATTTTACTTAATTACACAAAAAAAGGACAATTCTTTTTTCATTTTTCAAATTGAATTAAACATTATTTAGCAATTAAATAAATCAAGCTAATTAGCTAAGCCTTATTGCCAATACTAAAAAGCTAGATTACAGATTTTTACATTAAGTGAATATCAAGCAAATAAATAAATAAATAAAATTTTCAGCTAACAATAAATATTTGAAAGGAATAGCTTACGTTTAGCAAGTCGGACGATCTTTTGAGAGGTTTCATGGATACCCGACCCGATCAAGGAAGCCTTCTTATTGAACTCGGATCTGGAAGAGAGAGGCGGAGGCGGTTTAGAAACGCCGCCATTTTGGACATGATTATGATCGACGGCGGCGATCCCTCCGATTTTCTGAAGCGTTTGGGATAGCGATCGGAATTCGGCTGTCCGATCTCTGTACGGGGAGGCCATCGGAGGAAACGGTGTCGTTTACGGTGGCGAGATGGGAAGTTTGGCTGTCGTCGGAGAGAAAGTGTGTAAGGAATTGGAGGGAAAGGTTACCGGCGAGTAACGGCAAAAACAAATTTTGGGTGGTTTATTGGTCGTTTTAGCCGTCTCTGTTTTCCAACCAGTTTTGCCATGTCAACTTGAAGGCTTAATTTACGGCCCAGACCTCAAAGCCCACCAAGATCATAGTGGACGGTTTATTTTGAAGCCCAAATCTCAAATGGAAAAGCCCATTGGACTCATAAACAATAACATTAGCTTATATAGAAGCATATACATGTTCTTCCCCTTCTCAGGATTCAAATTCGAGAATCGAGATCATATTTTCCAAGTAAAACAAGTATCTACCACTTGCCCCAAGGGGACACCACAGTGGTTAAAGCTTAGAACTTCTTGTGGGAGGTTTCAGGTTCGAATCCTGAGATGGGCGGGGTGGGATTATAGGAAAGGAAAGGGCTACCTCCTATTGTGTAGCCCATTTCAATATCATGTTCATATATATATATATATATATCAAGTGGTCATTTCTAATTACTATAATATGTCAATAGGTAAGAAATGATTAGATAAACCCTACCTAGTACATCATTCATTATTAGTTGTTCCACTTCAAAATATCCCTAAAATTTAACCATAAGTTTAGCCACATACTACCATAATAATCAAGTCAATTTTGTAGGAAAAGTTATAAAATTTAATAATTTAAAACATTATTATTGAAGTAAGAGTTAGTAATTGGAGCATAATGCACATATGTGACACAATACGAAGCTTATTGAAAGGTACTATGTAAATTTGAGAAGCAAGAAATAATAAATTCATAACAAAAATATACAAATAGAGCTCTAACCCTATAGTTTGTGTTCAATTCAAGACCTAATTTTAACAATTAGAGCTTTATATTCTAAAATTTAAAGCTTTGTGAATCCTTGGAAAACATTAGACCCCAATTTGGAACATAAAATAAATGTAAAGGTCAAAAGTAAAAATAAATAAATAAATAAAATTGTCTTGGTTAAATTTCCTTGCGCCAGTACCCATTTTCACCTCAAAAACAGAAAAAAACGTCCCAACAAATCTGAACCGTCCGTTCCAAAACCCTAATTTCCTCTATATAAGCTCACTGTAACCTCAGTCTCTTTTTCACCAGCCTCCCAATACATCTAGGGTTTTTTTCTCCCTCAACCTTCCCTCTCCCTCCAAAACTCCACCGAGGTTAAAGAGACAGCGCCGCCTTGCTGTCCGCCTTGACCGAGCTCCGTCGTCGTCTTGGCCCTCGATTTTGTTGTTTGTAAAAGTTAGTGTCTTAGTTCCTATCTGAAAAAATGGCACCAAAACCCTCCAAGGCCGACAAGAAGATCGCCTACGACTCCAAGCTATGCCAGTTTCTGGACGAGTACAATCAGATCCTGATTGTTGCAGCTGACAACGTGGGTTCGAACCAGCTTCAGAACATCCGCAAGGGTCTCCGAGGTGACTCAGTTGTCCTCATGGGCAAAAATACTATGATGAAGAGGTCTATTAGGATGCACGCTGAGAAGACTGGAAACCAGGCTTTCCTTAACCTCATCCCTCTGCTCCAGGTACTTTAAAGTTCAATTTTTCCCCTTCATTTTTCGGGTGTTTTTTAGTGTTTGATCAATAAAGTTAACTTATTTTATGGTTAATTTTGAATTAGGGCAATGTTGGATTGATCTTCACCAAGGGTGACTTGAAGGAAGTTAGTGAGGAGGTTGCCAAGTACAAGGTTGGTCTTTATTTTATATTCTTTAATTTGCTAGTTTGAATATTTGAAAGTGGTGATATTTATACGTTCATTTTAATGTTGATTGATCAATAGGAATGCTGAAAGTCTTAGTTTTTATAATTAAGAACATGTGAGCTTGAATGATTTGTTCATAGTAAAAGTTCTGCTAATCCAGCGATGTTTTCATAATTTTACTATATCAGTGTTTATTTATATTCTTCTTTCATTGATGTTGTAAAGTTCTGCTAATCCAGCTATGTTTTCATAATTTTACTATATCAGTGTTCATTTATATTCTTCTTTCATTGATGTAAGCTTTTAAGTTGTCAGAGTTCTAGATTTAGATGTAAGCTTAAAGTTGTTAAAGGCATTTGGAACTCAGTTTAGATGATGATTAATTAAGATTTACTTTGTTGTGTCAAATCCTATGTTCTTCTGATTATGGTTATGACATCATGTATCAGTATTTGAAAGATACTTATATGATTTTGCTTGAAGTTCAATTCCATTTGATATGTAGTTGTTTCTTGCAATTGATTTTAAACTTTTGCTCAAAATGCTTGGATTTAATAATGTCTTTGTTTATGAACAGGTTGGAGCCCCTGCTCGTGTTGGTCTGGTTGCACCCATTGATGTGGTTGTCCCACCTGGCAACACTGGGCTTGACCCATCACAGACCTCTTTCTTCCAGGTACTGAAATTTGACTGGTATATTAATGTTTCTTTTATCTGATCTTGGGTTTTGATTCAATGTTGAATTCTTATCATTAACTTTCTGTTGTTGCATCTTAGGTCCTCAACATCCCAACCAAGATTAACAAGGGTACTGTCGAAATTATCACCCCTGTGGAGCTTATCAAGAAGGGTGACAAGGTTGGGTCTTCTGAGGCTGCACTTCTTGCCAAGCTCGGAATCAGGCCATTCTCATATGGTCTCATTGTCTTGACCGTTTATGACAATGGCTCAGTCTTCAGCCCTGAGGTTCTTGACCTTACTGAGGAAGACCTGATTGAGAAATTTGCTGTTGGTGTCTCCATGGTTACCTCACTCTCACTTGCCATCTCATACCCAACCCTTGCTGCTGCACCACACATGTTCATCAATGCCTACAAGAATGTGTTGTCTGTTGCTATTGCAACAGAATACTCATTCCCACAGGCTGATAAAGTGAAGGAGTACTTGGCGGTATGGATCAATTCTTTTATCATTGTCAAATTACTTTATTTTACCAATTTGTATACCCTTGGTGAGCTAAATTATTTCTCAAATGCCATACAGGATCCAAGTAAGTTTGCTGTTGCTGCTGCCCCTGTTGCTGCTGCTGGTGGTGCTGCCCCTGCTGCTGCTGCCGCACCCGCAGAGGAGAAGAAACCAGAACCAGAAGAAGAGTCTGATGACGATATGGGATTCAGTCTCTTTGACTAAGCTTTGCCTATGTAGGTGAAAGATTTAGGGTTTTATAAGACTATTAATTACCATTTTATGGTTGGTTTATTTCCTATAGTTCCATTATCATATGGGTACACTTTGCTTTAAGTTTTGCAGAATTCTTTAGTTTTTAAATGTTCATCTTAGACAAGTGGTTATTAATATAATCCCAGTTTGCTTTTTGAATCATGTTAATGATGTTAATCTTTACTTGCCTCTGGCCACCCCTCCTATCCCTTGTCACTCTCTCCCCTGTTCCAAACTTTTTTTTTTTTTTTTTCTTGTGTGGTATCACCCAAAAAGAGTACTACTCTCTTCTACCGCTGTTAATAATTCATGAAACATGTTGCCAATAATGCTCTGATGTGATCAATCAAAATTGGAGGTCAAGTCTTGTTTTTGTTAGAAATAATTTCCTTTTGATGATATAAAATCAAATCATACGTCTGGGAACTTCAATGAAAGTCAGAGGAATCCCAATCTCACTGACTTAGGCTCCGATTGACACTATCTCACTGACTTAGGCTCCGATTGATACTGTTTAGAATAGGTACTGTACAGATGAGATTATTAGAGCATAAGCCTCCATTTGGCCGGTGGCCAAATGACCGGTGAATCGGTGCATTAAACATAACCGGCCAAATGACCGGTGAATCGGTGCACTAAACATAACCTTACAAAACAAAAGCAAATTTGGTATCGTGATGAATGCACAACTTTCTATTGCAAAAAAATGAATGCTTAACTTTGATTTATTGGAAGTATATCTCTTTATCTCTACATTAATATAACAAAAGAAAAAACAAAAACGAAACAATTGTGGTTGCCTTTGCGGCTTTGCCTCTCAAAATTGGATTTGTATAATTCAACATGGAATGGATCACCAAACACGTCATAGTCCACTAAGGAGATTTAGATATGGCCTTATGCCCTTATCCCTAACTCCATACCTTAGAGCCAGAGAATTGGATTTGGGCCTTCCCTCATTCATATCCAAATGACTCACTATTCAAACATGATTTACAAAGTTAGGACAAAAGCACAATGAATCCTACTTATATATATAATTAGTACTAATTAAAAAGGGTTTGCTATCTCCCCTAGGTAAATTCGATCCCCGTAAGTATATTTGTTGGGAGGGTTTTAACTTTTTACGTCCTCGGCCTGAGAGAAAGTCTCAAGCTAATAAACAAAAATAACCAAATATATGAAAGATGGTTGGAGTTTGATGTTAAACAATAAACTTCAATTAATCATAGTACTAATTTTTTCTTTTTCTAGTTTAATGTTATCTTATGGTTGACTTCATGATCTAAATCTATCTTCCTATGTTAAAACCTAACCATTTTCAAGTCTTTGCACGTGAATTTGGTTTGAAATCTCTATAGTTCCATTTCTGCATTATTTATTGAGGTCTCTCTATCTGATATCCTCTCAAAATAGTTTAAAAACCTTTAAATGGGGGTTTCTATCATTTCTATCATTTCTATATATTACTAAAAAAACTAGTATTACAACAAAGGTGGAACAAGGAAGCAACCTAATCACGTAATGTCCCAATTAAAATTTCCTTTTTTGGTCATGTTCAAAAAAAGTCTCATCTCGTGTTGCATGAATATTGATTCTCAACAAATCAAAATCTTTCTTGTAATTTACAATAATAATCTCTTAAATTTTGTTCTTTGTGGGGTAGATAATCTTTTTGGTGCTGTCCTACAAGGATATGATGTAAGATTTTTTTATGTTTAGCTTAACATTTTCGAACAAAACTAAGGGAAAAATTAAGGATGATAAGATTTTGTTGACATTGCTAATAACTAATACCTATATCCAAATTCAGATTCCTCCCTCTTTTAAGTATTGAATATATAAAAATAAATCCTAAAATGGGTATTTTTATAAGAAACAAATAAATTTAGGGTAATTATTTGATACACCGGCGGTGTAAATTTTGGACTCCACAAGCGGGTTGTAGAGTTGATATATGTCCATTTTTTTTAATTAATTAAGTTTTAAATATTTCAATCTAGTCCCTAGAGGATACATGTCACCCTTCAGGACCCACATGTGTAGTCTGCTAAACTCCACTGACGGTGTATTGTATATTTAGCCATAAATTTAACCAACTATAAAAATTTTAAAAATTTCTTTTCATTGTTAATAAAGTTACAATTTATTCAAACTTACGAGATTACACAGTATATATCAAACCAGTACACTTAAACCTGAGACGATATATAAGATTGTAAGTTGCTTTGCCTTCTAAAAGAGTAACATGGAAATCTTTGGTTATATAAGCGACCCCATGCGTCTAAAGTTAGTTTTTTCGCCCCGATGAGATCATGGCATTGAAAAAAAAAAAAATCTTTGCTAGAGAAGAGCTTCAACAAGGCAAGGCATAGTGATAAAGATTTAATTTTGTCACTTTCTCTTTAAATAAAGATTCCTTATGATCATTGGGATATACTCTTGATTCTCTCCATGCAACAAGGAACTAATAGCATAGATAAGTTCTATATAAGTTAATCAAAATTTACTGTTTTAATATTGTCTTATTAGATTTTGGTATAAAAACACTCAAATTTTGCTTTCAAACTTGGAAGCATGATCTTCTAAAAGTAGCTATAAGGATATATACACATGTTACATCTTCAGTCACATCCCATTTGGAGAATTTTGCTTAGTATCAACTATATATTAAATACAAGCACTTTTTAGGTATATAGATAAGTTTTATGTGATTCTTGGTTTTTATATGTTTTCTCATTTTGTTTTTTTTTTTTAAAGAAAAGAATGATTAGAATTTAGTTTTGTAGATGATATATGTACTTATCATTGAATCAATTGATTACAATTGCTATTTACAAATCCTAAAACCTAAAGAGGAGCGGAAAAATCAAGTAAGAGTTCGAATCCTTATCTGTCAGGTGAACTTTACGTATCTTAACCTAGTTAAACCAAGAGCTCAGGTTCGTACCATATAAATAAGAGAACTGCAACTATTAATTGTTAATTTTGGCAGAATTAATTAGAGGTACTAATTGGTAAGAAAGGATGACTTGAACTACTTGCCCAAGTTGTCCAAAAGTTGGAATAAAAGGGCCAATGATTGAACAAAAGTTCCATATCTAATCTAACTCAAGAGTCCTACACTTCTATCAATTTAAGACATTAATGTGAGGGGAGGGGGAAAAACTTGATTCCAACCCAAAATATTGATGCCCATAATTTCATTTTTAATTTGATGTACATATAAATAATATAATTTTTTTTTGGGTACAACTAATCGTATATAGTTGATGGATAAATATTGACTCATCTCATATCACTATAGCTAAGACAAATATGTGGTTGAAATATATGTAGATAGAGTCAATTCAATCTTTCAAATCAATTCAAAATATATTGATTTATGAACTTTAGAATAATTCAATTTTGATAATTCAAAATTAAACTAATAAATGTGAAAGCTTAATTTGGGCAAACTTTTTCAACATCCGACCTTAACTGGTTGGTTCCTACCTAGGATCCAGCTAGCTCTGTTCTTTTTCTTGGAAATTTTAAGAAACAAAAGCTGTCCCTTTGTTCCGTAAAGATGTCTCAAAGTTCATGCATAATCCTCAAAAACCCAACCAAACACACTAATTATATATAGGGTTTATATATAATACATCGTTAGTGGAGTTTAGCAGACTGTACAGGTGGGTTTTGAAGGGTGACATGTATCCCTTAGGGACTAGATTGAAATATTTAAAATTCAATTAATTCAGAAAATGGACATGTATAAACTCCACAGTTTGTGAAGCCCAAAATTTACACCGCCGGTGTATCAAATAATCACCCTTATATATATTTGCTTTTTGATTGGGTTATTAAGCATATTAATCGAATTCTTAATAATTATTGATGTTAAGAAAAGAAAGAAAGGTTGCTAAATGGATAAGAGTGGGCTCTTTCCTTTGCCCATTTCTTTTCTAACACTTGGGTCCCTTTCAAACTTAAATATTTTAACTATTTTGGAGGCAAATGGCGGCATTTCTTGCTGAATTATGCCTATCCACTACAAGAAGATACTATCATGTTGAAACAAAGCAGGCAGCTTGGTCGTCGTAAGTTTTCTTTTGCATACTATGAACACAATTTTTTTAATTAACTTTTGTCTAGAAGACTTTTTGTTCCTAATTAAATTATTAGTTTTCTTAATACTAACAGTTAAGGATACCGATGAATGTTGCCGGTGCCTTTTTTAAAATTTTAAACTTTAAAAAGAAAAGGAAAGAAATTTGGTGGGGTAGATGAATTTCGATGTTATCCTCCAACAAACAATGAAGGTTGGGAACTATATATATATATGATGTAAGAATAGTTAACGTAATGCTTATGTCCTTATGTTTAACTCTTAATAAAGGTAAGGATTAACTTTAGCATATACTAGTTATCATATACTTTAGTTTCTATCTAACAACTATATTAGATGTTGATTAATCCTGAGTCGAGCTATTTGGGATTCTAAATAAAAGGAAGTTCTCCTAACACTTATTTTTTCTATTTTAAATATTCGAACATGAGACTTTATTTTCCACTCAATCCAATATGCGTTGACTTTCTTAGCACTTATGTGATCTGTTCTAATAAAGGTCTGAACCCGATATCTTATTTAATTAGGAATAAGATCGTATCCTTCTATTGGTTTAGTTTCTATCATATATAATATGATTTTGGTACCAAAAAAATAGATGATTTTCAAACAGAGTTTTGCTACACAGCCCGAAAAATTGATCCAAAATTTGGTCCCTGATGACGCGTTCTTACATGGTTGGTCTAGCGGTCCCACCACTACTTAAATGGAGTTTTACTACACAGCATAGGATGACTAGCCATGACATGTTATAAGGGACAAAATTCGGGTCAATTTTTCGGACTGTGTGGAATTTCTATTTTAAAAATTGACCTTATTATAGTAGTTAAAAGATGAAAAAAAACTACTATACAGTATATACGTATATTCCATAAATAAAAGAAGATCAACAGATTAAAATAATGTAGCCTTCAAGATAAGAATTTACATAAACTTTGATAGATGTGTTGGAGAATAAAATATGTTGGTCCTTTTGAGAATTTTGACTCCTAAATTTCTAAATCACGCGGTCGTTGAAATGGAAAATCAAACCCCAAAATGTTAATTAAACTATACTATATAGTATAAAATATACTCGTTTACTTGCTTTTGTTGTTTTAAGACAGTTTCCAATGAAAATCTCTTCTTTTAAAGAAAGCATAATCTTAAAATTAAGACTTAAGTCATCTAAGGCATGCAATTGCAATAGTATTCAAACGAAATTACCGTTAGATTTCCGTCAAATATATGCTATAAGTTTCTCCATTTTTAAAATTTAAAATCCTTAGCTTTCTTTAACTTTTTTTGAATAAATAGCTAATGGACAGAGATAAATTAGGATAAGGGAGACAGGTTAGCAAAAATGGCAACTAAATATTAGACAATAATGATAAGCAATGATAAAGAAAGTCGACAGAACATGAAACACAAATCTCTTTACATATTCCAAATGTTAACATATTTTAATACCACAATAACAAATTCTTGGATTTGCTCGATCATGATGCTCTTTTAGCCGTTTTACTTTTTTTTAGTCTCTTTTGTGTTCATGTGCAATACTTGGCAATTTTAATCTTAATTGGAATTGTAAAAATTAAATTAAATATATTAAGGGTAATTATTTGATACACCAGCGGTGTAAATTCTGGACTCCACAAACGAGTTGTGGAGTTGACATATGTCCAATTTTTTAATTAATTAAGTTTTAATTATTTCAATCTAGTCCCTAGAAGACACATGTCATCCTTCAGGACCCGTTTGTGTAATCTGCTAAACTCTACTGACGGTGTATTATATAATTTGCCATATATTAATTGATTGTTTGTTTCCAAAGAAAAGGCAAAACATTCCAATCAAAACTTAAAACGAAATCAAGGCAATTTGATTTTAACTTTATGTAATGGTATACTAATTGGGTGTTTGATCTAATATATTTCTATATTGTTATATGTTGATCCGATAGTTATTATGGTTAGCCGCACGTAGTTTTAATTTAATCCTTTCTTTATAAATTAGATTCATTACTATAATCGAGTATTTGATTCAATGATTTGGTATATATATATATATGATTCTATCTTTGATAAATGGGTTTGAATCGTTTGATCTTCATATCAAAAGAAAAATTAGATTCATCACAAATATTGTAGCAAAGATGACTAAATGAGTCTAAGTACATGGAATGATGGAATTAAGGTAATAATCCATTGAATGTAATTAGGGGTTATGATATATTAAGAAATTTTGAAATCAAATGTGCTTCACAGACAAGAATATCCATACAAATCCAGCTGTGGCTAGAGAACCAAGAAGCACTATAAAAAAAAACTATGTGCTCCCACACACATACTCAAGCAAGCTCATTCTTGGTAAGCATTTTGCTTACCCTTACAGCAAGGCATATATCTATATATATCTGCAAATTCATAAGTGAATATAGCCCACTTTTTCATCTAAATTTGGATTGAAAGGGTGAAAAAAAAAGAAAAAAGAGAATGAAACCATTTATTATTATAAAAGAAAAGAGGAATGAATTAAAAAAGATCAAATATAGTAGAAGATAAGGAAGAGAGAAGTGGATAAATGAAAAGGGAAATGGGGGTAGTGCTTCACATAGTTTTCACATCATGGTGCATGTTCTCACACATGCCCCCTTGAAATCTGCCTTCAAATATGCTCCCTTTCTAGGAAACCTCTTCATTCTCCCCTTCTAAGTCAAAAAAAGCAACGGATCAATGTCCCATTACAACATACTATATATTATTACATTCTCAAATTTCTTTTAAATTTTCTTTACAAAAAAATACTTTATAGTTCGTGACTCATGAGTGCTGATCAATAGTTAGGTGAATGCTCTCTGAAACCACATGTCCAATGATATGTAAATTGAATTGCCCTTTACCTCTATTAAGGTAGTTGTTGTCTTTGTGATTTCTCTCATTTGATATTTGACCGTATATATCAAGATAATTAATTTTGATGAGATATTTGATTATTGCATTCTCCTAAAAAAAACACTTTATAATATAGAATGCCGGTTAAAGTCGGTTAAAGTTGAGATCATCTTAATCTCGTTGATAAAGTGTATGTAACTCTTAAAAATCAACAGTCAGGTTCAAATCCTAACAATCTAAACTCACGAGTTTTGTCGAAATGATTAAAGAGTGCACAATTCTCGCAACTTAAAAAAAAAACCACTTTATCCTCCTAAAAAATTAACTTTATAATAGAATGTCAGTTAAAGTTAAGATCATCTTAATCTCATTGATAAAGTGTATGTAACTCTTAAAATTCAACAGTCAGGTTCAAATCCAAACAATCTAAACTCACGAGTTTGATCGAATAATTAAAGAATGAACAATTCTCGCAATTCATCTAGATTTGAATTCTCTAACCATGATCCATCGTTGGTGGACGATTTTTAAATTCAAAAAGTTCACGTATGAAAATCTAATGAATTTATAAATCTCCATAAGATGACTAGTTACCTTGACCTAAGATGACTAGTTACCTTGACCTTAGAAATAGAGCAATCTCTTCGAGTCTTACAATTCGTTAACCAAAAGAAATCATCAAATTTTAAGGTTTTTAATGAATAGTTAGACAAAACATAATTAGTTTCATTTATCGTTGTATATCTATATTACTACTAAAATTGGTGAAATTTTATAAATTTTAAATTTATATAAATTTTTTTATTTTGTACTCTAGTTTAGTCAAATTCAATAGAAGGCAATATATTAAAATAGCCTTAATAAATGTCAATGAACATTAAATATTAATAGACAGTTTCCTATTCTCGTATTTTCATTCCAAATTCTCCTAAGTAAACATTTCAAAATTTAAGAGATTTCCTCTTTTAGTATAATAATAATCATTAATTCATTATTATTTATTATCCTAAGCTTGAACTCAAATAAATTTATTATCCTAAGCTTTATAATTTGGCGGCGGTCCACATATCAAACGGGTGAAATCCAGACGTGTAAGGCAAATAAATGCCACGTGTCGAAATCAGAAACGCCTGGTGTGCACCGCCAAAAGAACCTGATAGGAACGCCTGGAAGCCGACAGGTGGGGGTAGGGCGATGCACGTGATGGGCACGATGGATGCCAGCCAATAACCGAGAGCCACGTGGTAACGGCGCGTGATAATTTGGCGTGACGAAGCGCGGCCGAGTTGGAGTGCATTACGGCCGACTCGGCCTGGGAAAGAGCAACCAGAGAGTGACACGTGGTACTAATCAATAAAACGGTGGCTTTTGGGCAGACATGGGAATTTTGAGGGGCGTTGAGGCGGTAAACGCGGAGAATTGGAGTTCAATCATAGGAAGCTTCTTTTTGGATAGGTTCTTTTTGGGAGGAAAATGGGAGTTGAACTTTGAAAAATTGGTATGGGCAAACAAAGACAATATTAGGAAATTATGAATTATTAAAAAAAAAAGGACTTATCCATAAGAATTTATATCAAAATTGATGGAACACATGGAAGTGCCCATGTTTTGAAATTTTGAATAAAAATAACATATATATTGACATAATTTTCAATCATGTAATCCCTTGATGAAATATCGGACTTTTAATTCTAGTGAATGATTTCTTCAAAAAAAAATCTAGTGAATTACTTCTATCTGGTAAAAAAAATAGTTAACTTCTAATTGTAAAACCGAATAATTTGAATTCAGTAAATTAATTTGTTCATTTTAGTAATAAAAAGTCTGGTCGTATTTGAGATGGAAGTTTATCATCTAAGAGGTGAGTAAATAATCAAGAATGCTAAAGGTAAATTGTGGATTTTGGAGAAAGAAAAGGAAATTTTGCATTGTCCTTTTAAAATAGAGAATCAAAATCCTTCAAGAGTTGCTAGATTTATATACATATGATAAATCATGTCAAAGTTATTAACGTGTGAAACTTGTTAGCAATGAGCATCAAGTAAATGAGTAATTCTTTGTATGGCTACCATAAAGATCATTACTAGAATTTTCCACAACTAAGAGAATATGAGAATATATGTAAAATTTGGATAACTAAAAAAGGGTGGCCATTAACATTTTTGTTTTCTTTTGGTAGTTGAACACCATTTAGAGACCATTGGGATAGAATATTGAAATATTCCTAATGTTATCTTACAACTAATATATCCCAAATAGTGAGGTTTCTTTCATTCATTTGAAGCCTAATTTCATTTATTCTTTAGCTTAAAAGAGCAAAACAAGCCAAAATAGGTAGATAATCAAATTTGATATTCAATCCATTTAGGCTTATTATCCATGTGACTAATCAAACTATATATTCCATTAAACTCTTTATTTGACTTCAAAGTTTAGGAAGGTATAACCCTCCTCATGACCCACGAGAATATTAAAATGAAGCATATATTTTTCTTAAAACAATATGTGATCTATTATAATCTTATTGCAAATCCTCCTTATATATTTAGTCACAAAACATTGTAATTCGTTTGAACTATCACTTCCTAATAGTTATATTAGATTTTGATTAATTTGGAACCAGATTAACATCAGACTTCGAATGAAATGAAGTTATTTCGATTTAATTTTTCTATTTACATGATTAGAACCAAAGATTTTACTCAAACAGTGTTGAATTTCTTTCACTCGATTTAATAGTCACCAGTGATCTATTTCACATTTGAAGTCAGATAGATATATTGAGCATTCGACTTATATACATCTTATGAGCTAATTCGAAATCAACATTTAATGAAATTTGTTTGTTTACTACAAGTTCAATAAATGTAAATAGATCAATGTTATGATGAAATGTCTTAATCCATAATCCATACCATATGTCTCCAAGTTGCAAACATCAACTTAATTTGGAGTTAAAAAAACTCATTGACTATACAAATTGGCATCAATCAAGCCATTGAAAAGCCGTTAAAGATATGACTTTTCATGACTTTGTTTGGTGTAATGTAATGTTAGATCGATTTGTTAAATTTTCATTACCAAAAAAAAAATTGTTTTTTTACCTTTGAGACAGCTTCCAACTTGAAGAGGTGGGCAGCTGTCGTTTTCATTTTTACCACACGACATAAGAAGCCGGTAAATTTGAAAGTTTCCTCCGCCCTAGATGGCGGTAAACCGACAATGGCAAAATTAGTAAATAATAGGAAATTATATGTCTAATATTTGGATAAGTCAGCCGGTAAGCGTTTTGACTTATGACATTTGAGTTTGACCCAAATGGGACCGTTTTGGTTTTGGAACATTATAGTGAGGAAGCATCCTATGAATTGCACTGGAATAATTGTTCCATATTTTGAGTAAATGATCCTCTACATCACTGCCTACTTATTGAATTGTAATCTCATTTATTGCTAAATTTCCTAATTCTTCATGAAAATGATGTTCAACAATTTTTATCTTCTATTTTGCTTGGACTCGCACTGACAATTCTCATTTTCTTTTTGACAATTCTAATTTTATTGTTAATTTTTCAGATTAAATTGACAAATTCTTAATTAGGCATGACACATGTATTCTAGAAAAGTTTGATTGTTCCATATTTGATATTTCTATGCAATAATTACGAAAAAATTATGTAAAAAAAGGTACTAATTTTTCTAATTATACAAATAATTAGTAATATTGTACCTAAGCTTTTTAGCTCAATATGAGTTTGTCACTTTGTTTGTTCATTGATGTCTTAATATGTTTTGTCATAGTTTACTAGCTTGTTAATTTGTTAGTTAATTTCACAATGAATATATTAATATATATAAATATTTATTTGTTTAATAAGAGTTTGGGTCTGAAACTAATCTCTTTCAGGTCGGGAGCGTGTAAGGTTATAGTTATTCTAACAAATACGTCTTCGGGAAATCGAATTTGTATTCTCACCCTTGTTCGAGGGGAAGCCATTTACCATCTCAACCAATCACTTATTGTTATATATAAATAATTATTTAATTATCTACTAATTACTGTATCCTAAAAAAAATAAGTAATATTATAATACATTAATAATCCATGTAAATTGAAAGTTCTTTTCACTTCATTAATATGTTTTTGTCTATATTTAAGTTTGAAATTAAGAATTGACATCTTATCATTCATTTTCTTATACATTAATTTGAAGGGTTAAATAGAAAAAAAAATGTACTAATCATCTAATTAAACTCTTGTATCTTAGATAATCATTGATAAATTCATCATTTTTTTGGTGCATCCCATGAATTTATCATGTTAAACGTTTTACATCAAAAACATGTTAAGGTAAGTAGTTTTTTTTTCTCCCTTTTGAGAAATAATACGAAAATGAACCGATTTGAGTTCGTAATAAAAAGAATTATGAATATGACATTTTCCTATAATTCATTTTTTTTTTTGAACTCATGTAGTATTATTATTTATACAACAAAAATAATTTTGTAAGATTGATGGATATGCCAAGTGGCAGTAGATGACAGGTGGAGAGAAGAGTGGATAAGTTAAGCAGAAATGTAGTTGATCAACTTGGCTAAGCGGACTTTAATTGAACATCAGAAACAAACAACGACCAAAGTCCAACTTGGAACGCTTCCTTTCCACTTTTCCCCCAAACACCCCATGAGCTGACCCGACTTAACATTTCATACATTTTTTTCTGGATAAGCTTCATTTTATTTTCCCATTTTTTTAATTACCTCAAAAAAAAACATTAACATTTTTTTAATCTTTTTTCTTACCAATTTTAAAAAAATTCAAAATCCTCGTTCTTCATCAGCCCCTTTTCTTGCTTTCTTTCCACACGTCTTTTTTTTTTTTTTCCTATTACCCAAACGCCCGCCTTATAAATACCCATTCTCTCTTCTTTCTCTCTGTCAAGAAAATCTCAAAAACTGAAATCCGAAAAAAAAAAAACTCAATTTTTTTCTCTGTTTGTATGAAAAATGGTTGATTTAGATTGGAAAGCAAAGATGGTTTCTTCAGATATCCCAAACAAATCCCCAAAACTATCTAACAAGCTTCAAGTTTCAATCCCGACGCCGTTTCGGTTCTCGAATATTGCCTCTCCGCTTTCGACTTCTTCCTCTTCCGCTTCCTCAGCTTATGATTATTACCTTCGGCTTCCCGAGCTTCGGAAGTTATGGGAGGTGAAGGAGTTTCCGGATTGGAAAAACGAGCGCGTTTTGAAGCCGGCTTTACATGCTTTGGAGATCACCTTCCGGTTCATTTCGATTGTTTTATCGGATCCTAGGCCGTATTCGAATCGCCGGGAGTGGACCCGTCGGCTCGAGGCACTCACCACGAGTCAGGTTCAGTTAATAGCCATGCTCTGTGAAGACGAAGACGCGGATAAAACCACCGCCGGGACGGCTCCGATCGTTGATCTGACATCGTCGAGCGGTGTCCTAGCACGTGAGAGCAGCTCCGCCGAGGTGTGGAAGATTCATGGAGAGACGACGGTGGTGAACAGGACCAGCGAAGCCAGCTTGTTGCCTCGTCTCGCCACGTGGCAAAAATCAGAAGACGTCGCTCAGAAAATCCTCTACTCGATCGAGTGCGAGATGAGGCGGTGTCCGTACACTCTAGGCTTGGGAGAGCCGAACCTATCCGGCAAACCGAACCTCGACTACGACGCCGTTTGCAAGCCGACCGAACTCCACGCGCTCAAGAAGAGCCCTTACGATCACATCGACAACCACGAGAATGCGACGCTCTACACGACGCACCAGATCCTAGAATCGTGGATCCAATCCGCGAAACAAGTGTTGAAACGCATCGCTTCCAGAATCGAGGCTAACAACTTCGAAGCCGCCGCGAGCGACTGTTATTTAATGGAAAAGATCTGGAAACTTCTATCGGAGATCGAAGACCTCCACCTCTTAATGGACCCCGACGATTTCCTCCACCTGAAAAGCCAGCTGTTGATAAAATCGGTCAACGAAACGGAGGCGTTTTGCTTCAGATCGAAGGGGTTGGTTGAAATTACAAAAATGTCCAAGGAGTTAAAACATAAAGTACCTTTTATCCTCGGTGTCGAGGTGGATCCTAAAGGTGGGCCCAGGATTCAGGAAGCTGCGATGAGATTGTACACAGAGAAGCAGGAGGGCAATAAGGTCTTTTTGGTACAGGCTTTGCAAGCCATCGAAGGAGCCTTGAAACGATTCTTTTACGGGTACAAGCAAGTTCTGGTGGTGGTTATGGGGAGTTTGGAAGCGAAAGGGAACCGAGTCGTGGCGAGTTCTGACTCGGGTGACTCGTTGAGTCAGATCTTCTTGGAGCCTACTTATTTCCCTAGTCTTGACGCGGCTAAGACGTTTTTGGGTGAGTTCTGGAGTCATGAAAACGGTGGGTCTGGGTTGACTCGGTGGAGGAAGTGAAGTGATGACTCGGTGGAGTTAATTAGTTTGATTAAGATATAATTTACAGAAATGGAAAATTTACAAAAGAAAAGAAAAAGAAAGAAAGGAAAAGATTAATTATTCTTTGTAGTTTTGATGTTTGGGTTTAATTATTGTTTGTATACTGTAAAATTTTTGTAAAATGGAAATTCATGATTTTATAAAAGAAAATATTGCTTCATATATAAACAAATAGGAAAATTTTAAATTTTGGTAAAGGATGGTATAACCAATCATACTCTCCAATTGGTTCAATTTAATTGGCAAATAGTTGTGATTTTTTGGCACATTGGATGATTTTTTTCTTGATAAAAATGTTATATTAAAGATATGTGTAATCTTAGAATTGAAGTGAAAAAAATAGGAATTATCATGTAAATATTAACATATGAATTATTTTAAAGGAATATTAACATAAATTTAAATGAAGAAAATTTTGGTGTAAATGAATTAAATTTGACCCTAGGATGGAAGAGATTCTTAGATAGTTCCAAGAGCTCAACTCTTAGTAACATATGGTCCAAGTTTATTGCAAATTAAATTGTATCAAACTTTTTAAATCCTTAACTGAATTTTTTTTTGTTAAAAACAAGCAAAAATTAACAATTAGCTATTCCGAAAATCACGAGGAAGGAGACTCCACTTTCATCTGCTGACAGTAAATGCTTCAATCCATCAGGAGGGTCGATTAGTAATTCAAAATCATCATCCAATTCGCATGCAGCATTTGCGAGCCAATCAGTACAAAAGTTACCCCCTCTGTAAGTATATTGTAGTTTGCAGCTCCAATCTCTACTCAAAAGAAGTCTTATGTCAACGATGATATTAGCAAGTGGATGAAATTCCACATTTCCCTGTTCAATCAAATCAATAGCAACAAGAGCATCAGACTCACAAAGAAGCTGCCTGTAGCCAAAGTCCCAAGCAGTTTGTAATCCTTAACTGAATTTGAATAAGACTCGAACTCAAAATCAAAGTTATCAAATTTCTTTTACCCGATCTGATATAGTTTGATCTAAATGGAAATTATATATTATATACAGTATTGTGTTAATATGATGGTGATCTTCAAAGTAATTGCTCCATGAACTTTTGTAGAAAAAATTGATGACCAAATCTTGCAAAATCTTTTGATAATGCCCTCTTTTTCTTAGTCAATTCTATCAAATTTTCCTGCAAATTTCCGTATCTTCCCTTCCATTAAGAGAAATCCCATGTGTCTCTTAAGTCATTATAAACAATGAAATAACAGAAAAAAAAGAAAAAACAATCAAATGTTTCTTTCATTAATTTGTTTATCCAATTCTGAAGCTGCTGTAAGATAGAGATAGGATAGGATTGAATTCACGTGGCTTTCAAACGTTTTTCTTTTCAAATTCCATCACCATATTGATGATTATCGTTTGCTTGCCCCATTTCCAACAAACTTTGTATAAAACAATTCCATGTGGAAATTGTCAGCAGGACAGAAACATGGAAAACGAATCCCAGAAACCTGATTACTTCAAATTACAGTTAAGAACAACACCAAAAATATTGTTGAAAACATTAATGATTTTGAGTCAGATATAAGCATGGTTTTCACATTTGACATGCACGTGAAAGCAATGTATGCCCATAAACCAACCAGTCTTGTTCTTGAATATTGAGTTGTTGGGAAATTTTAGGAATTACAATTTTTTTAATTATGTTTTGTGGGAGGATAGGACATGAGTAGGCGAATTCCAGACACCAGAACTTTTAAGATCATAGTATAAATTGCTGAAATTTGGAAGGAGTCTCTTGTGGGCATCATTTAACTCCAAATGCTTTCAGTCTCTGCTTCCTTTTAAATCCCGGGGACTTTATGGCAATGGGCATACTTGCAGGACCTCGCCAAGAGTAGATCTTAACACATGGTGGACTCGGGCAGAATCTATATATGTGAGAAAAACTTATGTTTACTCAGACTCAAACCTTTAATCACGTCTGCAGGAACCTTACACTCGGCTCTTACCACTAAGCCACCTCGTAGGGGCAATTTTGAAAAGAATTCGATTATCCTTAAAAAAACGAGAGAATAACCCATTTTGGGTACGACGCGACTTGTTGAGGCAATAGGCTCATTAGCCATATAGGCCATAGGTCATAGACTCATAGTAGATTACTTAATTACTTTTTCGCATTGAATCTACGAATCCAACACTCTATCACCAGACCGTATCATGATGATCTTAATTACTTGGATTCCAGTTTAACAGTTTCATGGTACGTTCTAGGTACCTAACTTGATGCAGGAAAGGCAATTGGAGATTCTGACACGGGCCAAATTAGATGGACTTAATTATTACTAATGTTATAGACTATTGGGCTTTAGTATTTTATTTTATTTAGAACCTAATTAATTTCTTCTAAAACAATTAAGAAATTTACTAAACCCTAGTTTAAAGAGTCAAGAGTGAACAAAACCTTCCTCAATCCTCCAGTTGAATCTGCATCATCACAAATTCCAAAACTTGTCATTTTCTTTTTTTAAAGTTTTTTCTAAGCAAAATCAGCCTTTAAAGAAGCCCATAATCGACACGTATCTCCTTATAATTCTCAGAAATTCCGAACCATTTCTGATTTCTCTCCATTTGTTTCTCATGGTTGGTTTCTCAAATCCAGCAAAACATGCAACGTGTCTTTCAAATATGTTTTGTTTTAAAGCCAAGTGTTCCCCGAAACAACTTCGTTTCTGTTCTGCTATTTTCATGGAACCATGACTCGGGACTTGAAACCGACTGAGTAAAATCGGATCTTAATTTCTTAATTTCACCCCCAAAAGCTAGCCATGGGGATCGAGCCATGGTCCATGAAAATTAAACCACGTGTTTCAGTTTCAAACCACCCAGTTCAGTGGTGAAAAGAGTTTTCTGCTGAATCTGTCCTTTTTTGGAAATCATTAATTTGATTTAATTTGCCTCATTGTTCAACATTTTTTCATTAATTTTTTCCCTTCTTTTTTGCCAATTATCAAGATTTTCTGGGAAGGTATTCAATATATCTTTCCATTTTCGACTTCGAATTGATACTTTAAAAAAAGGGTAAGTAAGAACTGTCATTTTCCTTAAAATCGTTTTGACTTTGAAAAGATTTGCTTTTATTATCAGAAAGTACTTTCAGGTATAAAAATTTTCTATTTTTTCTTTAATTTACACGAGCATCATGGGATTTTTTGACCTAATATAATTAGTTTGACAGCTTGATTGCTTTGAATATAATTGATCTTGTTTTCTTTTTTTAGCAGTTTTGAGACTATATTAAAGGATCCTCAAATGGAGCTCAATTTTGCATCAAAAAATCTGAATAAGATGTTGATGCTACAACAATTCCCTTCAAAACCAGGCTCTTTAATCTCTTCTTCGCCATGGTTTTCAGCCAATCTTGGAATAAACACCCAATTTCCATTGGCTTATTCCAAAACCCACCGTTCAACTTTTCTCAGATCAAGAAAAACCAGAGGATTCAATCTGAAACATGTTCCATGTGCAAGAATCCGAGATCATATTCATATCTCTGATGAAAAAGTTTTGAAAGGGTTTGAAGAGTTAGGGGATTACCCTTTTTATGATGATGAAGAAAAAATCAATCAAGAAAAGGAATCTGATTCTGGTCTTGGAAAAAGCACAGAAATGCAGGTTTTGCCATCAAAATTTGAGTTTCTTGATCCAGAATGGCTTGGGATCCGACCCGACCCGCCTTCTTGGCCTGAGAGGGATGAAGTGAGTAGGATCACGATTGAGCAGAAAGCAAACAGTTTGGAAATTCCCATTTCTCTAAGGATTATAAAGAAGAAGCTAAGATGGAAAGAAGGGTTTGTTGATGCAGGGGAATATGCATACTGCTCTGTTAAAAAGGCATTTTCTTCACTTGTTTTTATCATCAGAGAGTTACAAGATCATACATGGACGATAAAAGAGAATTATCTTTACTGTGAAGATTTGCGAGCAATCCTTAATAGGATGCAAGGGGATATGAATTTGATGTTTGTGTGGCTTTTCCAGCAAGTTTTCTCGAAAACGCCTACCCTTATGGTTTATACCATGATCCTTTTGGCTAATTTCTCAGTACATTCAATGACTATTCAACAACCAAGATCTTACACCCAGAAGGCTATTGCAGCGACTATGTCCCTTGTGGAAGAAGAGATCGAAGAATTCGGGCGAGATTCGGAGTTAGGGTTGTGGAAGGCTTCAAGAACAGAAGGTGGAGTGATTTATAAGGTTCTTGATGATCAGATGAAGCAGCAGATTGTGTATCCAGAATCACCAGATGTTAACAATGTGGAGATTTTCAGAACAAGCCTTATGTACCAAATGTGTGTTGATAAGGAGCCTGATAATCTTCTTCTGCTTATAAATTATGCCCGGTTTCTTTACCTTGTTGCCAAGGATTATGACAGGTAAAATTCCTAGCCCTCTTGTTTTGTTTGATCTTGTATATATAGCTTGAGTGCCAAGGAACAAGTTTCTTCATTTTAACATTTGGTTAATTGAATTGTGAATGTTTTAGTAGCTTGATTAGGGTATAGAATATGTTGGCTCTTATTGTATATATAGCTTGAGTGCCAAGGAACAAGTTTCTTCATTTTAACATTTGGCCAATTGAATTGTGAATGTTTTAGTAGCTTGATTAGGGTTTAGAATATATTGGCCTAGTCTTTCTGCAGCTCTTATTGTATATTAGCTTGAGTGCTCTTATTCATTAGCAATCTAGTCTTTCTGCAGCTCTTATTGTATATAGCTTGATTTCCAAGTAACAAGTTCCTTCATTTTAACATTTGGCCATTTGAATTGTGAATGTTTTAGTAGCTTGATTAAGGTTTAGGATATGATGGCCTAATCTTTTGGCATTTTAGTTCTCTAATTACTTGTAGCAGATTAGTAAACCTGCATAGCTCTTATTGGCAAAATCTGATATTATGGACTAATTCACAAGCAATCTAGTCTTTCTGAAGCTCTTACCGGCTATAGAAAATAAAAATAGCTCTGCTAATTCTGTCACTTGTCTCAATCTTACAGGGCAGAGGAGTTATTCCGACGTGCTATTCAGGTTGAACCGCCAGATGCAGAGGCATTCGGTCAATATGCTTACTTCTTGTGGCTGGTGAGGAATGACCATTGGCAAGCAGAAGAAAAATACCTGCAAGCACTTGATGTTGACCCTAACAACGCGTACCATGCATCAAATTACGCCTATTTCCTTTGGACAACCGGTGCTAAAGATACCTGTTTCCCTCTCAACTATGACAAGGTTTCTTAATCTTAAGGAGAAAAATTAGACAATTGCAGTGAGGTCTTTTCCTGGGGGGATTAGGGTTTTGTTCATCTCATCTGATCCTTCTGGTGTTTTTCATGTATATATCAGATCGGGAATATACCCGAAATTATGTCTGTCATCTACTTATGGATGCAGTGAACTAGGTATCTAAGAAGACAGAGCATATATAGATGATGCTTTTGGAACTAACATGGATTAGTGCCATTTTCTAATCTTGTAGCTTCCTTCAATTCTTCTTTGTCACATTCTCTGTTTTTTTCCCCAAATATGTATATGTATAGTATGATTTCATGCAGATGTATAGTTTAACTATAACCTCGCATAAATCACGGCCTTATCTCAGCAGCAAAGGCTATTGGTGATAACACTAAACTGATTTCAGATTGGGACTAAAAAGATATGATATATACAATTGCCTGTTTAACTGTTTTCACTTTTAACCAGCATCGACAATGAAAGAAAGAAAATGAAGAACACTTCATAAAATCTGCAGAACCCGAGACCAATAAGAGTCTGCATTCAACAACAGGATTTAAACGTATTGATCTGGAGAATAGAATTGAAAACTAAGTAGTAATCTTGAATGGCAACTGCCATGTTACACGTGATAAGAATACAAGAAAATCAGGCTATCCTCAGATATAAGCTACATGGACGATTCGACTATGATACAACTCGTGACAAAATATATCAACTGCTAATTGAGCTAAAAAAGTGGATATTTTGAAATCAAAACTCTGGTGGAATCTCCGGTATCACCAGAACCAAACATTGCGGCTATCAGTGGCCTTCATGGAAGTAGGTACTAAGGGCATTCGCCCAAACTCGGCTACAAATTTGTTAACACATTGAGTTCTTTTTTCACTATGACCTCCCAAGCTGCTAATTCCAGTTGAACCAATCTCAAATATTTTGCCTGCAATTGGTGCACAAGAATTTAATCGAATTATTTTACATTATAATGATCCAAAGGCAAAAGGATATGCAACATGCAAATCTTGCTCATAATTTTATCAGGAAAGCGATTTCAAGTAGAGTATACGAGGGAATAACACGTACAAGTCAGAATCTATAGAATGATTTCAATTCAAACCAGTTTGGAGTCAAAATCACTTTCACAAACGAATAAAGGACATGTTAGCCAGAGGCAACTAAGGTTGCCACCATCCTATTTACATAATATTAGGTTGTTAACTTCAAGTATCTGGAAGAGAGCACTCAAGCAAAGCACCTTCTTGAGGGAAGCAACCATCATTACTTGCATAAAAGCTTTAAAATTCACTTGCCAAAATGAGTTTCATTTATTTATACATATATAGATATCACTCATAAGGCCTCTGAACGAGCAATCTCATTGCAGCATTTACAGGAATAAGCGCATATGTAGGTTTAAAACTAGCAGACAGTTCATATTGGCATACATCATCTTTGTTATATCTATTTGCTATTTTGCTTCTTGAAGAGAAGTAACTATAACTTATCTCATTTCTACTCTGTATCAGCAGGCTATTGGTTCATACCCAGTTTTCCTGGTTTTAATACGGATTGCTATTACCTTGATGCCTAGTGATTGCTCTTCAAGAAAACAATATGTAATTAGCTTCACTTTTGGTCGTATTAACTTTCTTTTATTTTAATTCTAAAGATTTGTTTATGCATGCCTCCAATCATTTTCTCATAGAGAAGATGAACTTAATAAAAAAAGAAAAAACAGAGTGCATTATGAAGACTACTTTAGATTTACCTTTCACCCATATGGGAGGAGCACCTGTTGCATTTGCAACAAGAAATGACATCGCAATATCTTCACAATTCCTGGTAAATCCAGCCTAGGAGTTAGTATATAATAAACACGTAACATGCATAAGATGATGAAAACATATAAAATGTCTACAATAGTAGTAAATGAAGGGGAACCTGTTCTTGGTTATGTAGTCTTTAAGTGATGCAGGCATCCTTTCCGTGTAAAGTTTAAGATACTTTTTGTGGAAGAATGAAGCCTTTGAGAGTATCATGCTATATGTACCAGTCCACCAAACAGACCACCATCCACCATATATGTACTTATCTTTGCCTTTCTGCAAAATAATGAGCATATCATGAAGGTATACAAAATTGGGTATTCTGCATCCAGTAAGTTAATGATTCTTTTGTAGGGTCCATAAATGAATTCAGAATTTCAATCAATTCTACGCAATATATTCAAGAGTCTTCAAGAAAGCTACATACCTTTTCATCTACCCAATGCATACGGGGCACATATCCCACCATAGTATCTGGGGCACTTTGCCAAACAGTGAAAGCAAATTCTACTGAAGAGCAAGGAAATATAACATCATCATCAATTGAGAAAACAGCATCCGTCCTCAAATTCTTAATTTCTTTGAATCTGTTGTTCAAGCTATCTTCCTTATTGATATCAAAGACCAACTCGACTTTACGACCATTTCTAGAGTTAGACTGTATAACACGGTTAAGAAATCTTTCAAGAGAATCTGATGGAGGATTAGGCTCACTCCAAACAATATGTATCGAATCAAGTCTTGGACATGACGCATAGTGAGAAATGGACTTCTTCAAGAGATCGTATCTTTTCCAAGTGTTCATTACAATTGCATATCTTCCCCTGTACACAACAAAGAATACACCATCCAGAAATTAGATTTCAATTTCCAGTTTGAATAGTAACTTCCCTCAACAAAAACCTTCTACCCATATTTTTATCAAGCATCTATGCATAATAAATATTCAACAAAGTTTAAAGCTATAAAATTTTCAATTGAATTGCAATTTGCTTCTCACTGCTTTAGCAACATTTTTAAACTGAAACTAGTTTCTTTTCAGATCCTTATCGGTACTAAAGATTAAAAATGTAAACTTCAATAAAGAAAAAATGTTCTTTTTTAAGGTAATTTTTATTAAACAGTCAACAATTTCTAAATTAGATTGACCAACTACCTGAAAATCTAATCAAAACTTTCTAATTTAGATATAGTAAATTTATTCAGTTTTTCCATAAAGAATCGAACTTATTCCGTCAAGATTCCTCTTTTCCATAATTAACTTGGAAACTACTCAACAAAATCCAAGAGAAGATTCACTAATTCATCTAATCTAAACTAAAATAACACTCTAATTTTCGAAAATTCAAAGACGGAAAGTTCAGGTAGATGAGTTCGCAAAAGTGAAACGCACCGTGGATAAACAGAGCCATCTTGCGAAGCAACGTCACCGGTCCATCCCAAAACAGAAGCAGAACTATCGCTGTTCCAGTTCGCGAAGACGAGTAGAGTTAACGCGATGCATATGCAGATAAGGATCCTGATCTTCACCGATCCAAACGTCGCGATCCCGGCTTGTCGGAACTTGAAAACCGTTCGACGGTGCATCGGCAACATGCCTCTCATCAGCCTCTTTAACTAGTAACTCTTCCTCTTTAATCTTATAAAATATTAAGAGGAAAAATATGGACTGAGTCGGTGTACACTGTGAACTCGGAAGGTTTAAGTTGGTGAGTTGAGAGACTGGAATGGAGCCCGAGTCACGAAATAGTATTTAATTTGGGAAGTATTTATATTTTTCGGTTCCGGTGCGGTAAGTGGAAATACGGTTCTCGCCGGTGAAGAGGAGGGAAGGGAGCGAAATGTTAGCGTGTGGAAATGTGTAGAGAATAAGTAAGCTCGTGGCCATTTGATGGAATCTAGTGAACACGTGGAGGAATTTTATTGGGTATAGGTTGACTTTGGTTTTCATGTACTATGCAATGCACGTACGCTCTCTTTTCTATTTTACTAAGATTTTTCAGATCACAAGAAAGAGGAAGGGAAAAATTATCCAGTGATTTGAAAGGAGACACTGGAAGGTTGTTTTGAACCGTACGATGAAAATCAGACGGTCAATAATGGACATTTAGTTGGAAGGAACTTTTATAAGTAGGACCTACCCAGTTAGCCTTGGCCATTTCTCTCTAGATTTGTTTGGCCAGAATTTCTCTCTACATAGATTTGATATTTCTCTCCTTCCTTATTTGGAATAGGGGAAATTTTACACAGCCCGAAAAATTGATCCGAATTTTGTCTCTTATGACTTGTCATGGCTAGTCATCCCATGTTCTGTAGCAAAACTCCATTCAGGTAGTGGTGGGACCAGTCTACTGGACCAACCATGTAAGAACACGTCATGAGATTAAATTTCGGGTCAATTTTTCGAACTGTGTAACAAAACTCTTTGGAATATTCCTTTCTTTTTTTTTTCCCGCAATTAGTGTTGGTATCTAATATTGGATTCCGACTAACCTGAAATTAAAAACTTTGAAGTTATCATCTTATTTAAGAGCGTCATTCGGTGAGCTTCTTAGATTTCGAATAAGAAAAACACTATAGACACTTATACATCACAGGATTCGAACACGACACCTTACTTAAGGACACCGTGCTCAAACAAGAAAGTTGGGCTTTAGCTTTGATATTGACATCATGAACATGGGCTGCAGTGAAAGAAGCCCACTAAAGAAACAGAACCGAGAGCAAAATACCAAACAAAAGCACAAAACTTCAATTTCAATGTAACATGATATAAACAAACACGCCAAGAAATGTATTTACTATATTTAGGACAAGAAAATTGTTACAACTTGAGACGGCCAAGAGGCAAGAGGTGTTACTACCAAAGAACACCTGGAAGAGAGTTTCTTGCTTGGAAAAATAGGGAAATCGACAAATTGTTGCTTGAATATAGACAATTTTGTGGATCTTCTTTTTGTTGGGCTTTGTCTTAACTTTTATCTTCAAATAATTGGGCTTGAAAAATATGGATAAGATGCTCCTAGCAGGCTTTATTCTTGACCCATTAAGCAATATGGGTCTGAAATAATGCCCAAATCCAAATGGATTTTCTTGCTTGAATCATATTTTCTACCACATACTTAATATGTTTCCAAATGGATGTTAAGTGATTTTTTTTTGTTGTTGTTGTCGTCAGAACGAATGATATCGGGACTCGAACTATAGTTCTTAGGGATGAAAGACAAACATCCAACCATCAGAACAAGAGGAGAACCAGTCATGGATATTAAGCGATTAGAAAGTCGAAATTTCATCACAAAGATCTTGAGATTGGAAGAATGGACTAATTTAGTACTATATAGTATATACTTTAATTATACAGTTCATATATTAAAAGAACTACAAACTAAATTTAATGGATCTTAAATTCATGGGAACCTTTTGAGTATTGTGGCATAAAGTGCTATCTATTCCCAAATCTTCAATTAGATCCTTTCAAGCTTCAATCTTTTCTAAATTATTATACTTTCTATATTGAAAGGAAAAGGACTTGAAAACCTTTTATTTAAGTTTTTATGCTGAAAAAAATAAATTAAAGTATTAGGTCATCAGCAGCAGCCATTTTATTTGTGAGGCTAAATGATATGGCCATCCCAACAAATACAAGCTGTGGCCTTAATTCAACAGGCGGTTGATAGGGTGGATAATCTTATCCTTTTTATTTTAAATTAATCTAAAAGCGACCATTATACATATACTTAGTTGTTAAATTATGTTTTAGGTACGAAATTATTACCTTGACACCTAGCCACCCCAATATTTTTTAAATACACAAATTTGAAATGTATGTGGTTGAATTTTTTTTAATTTTCCTTTTACTATGTGTATGATGTTCTTTTTGTTTGGAATGCTAGCACTTTTAGTAAATTAACCATATAAATTATATCATATATAGTATTTGATTGTTTTGTAGGTATTGAATACAATTCATTAGCCGGTGCTTTTATAATATAATCCACCCTTTAGTGGGTGTATAATTAGCTTGGATCCTACTCATAATAATATATCATATCATGCTAATTTGAAAAGATAAATTAATAATTTGCAATTATTGGCCAAAATCAACGAAGGTAAGGAAAGGTTAAAAGGTTTTGGAAATTGCGTCCCCTAAACCAAGGAAATTAATGCTTTGATGATGTTCAAAATTAAATTATCTTACTTGACGTGACACATGTTCACAAAGCTGGAGAAATGAGGCAATAAATTGGTGAGTCAAGTAGCATTACTCGTGTTTAAACACCTGAATTATATGTCTAATATCGTTTAGAGTATTTAGTGAAAGTGAAGCGAGTAGCAAATTAAATATCAGTCCAAAAGAATTAATTCATGACAACATAATTAATGGATGGGCTTCTATTGAAGGAATGGATTTGAGTAATTTTAGAAAGAATTTGGATACCCAATATATATTTGGACAATCACAAAAGGTTAAAACAACAAATACATGTAAGACACCCTTGAGCTTCAACTCCAAGCTTGACCACAACTTTTTAGAAATTCTCATGTTCTAGGACCATGCAAATGAAAAGGAAGTATCCCTCCATGATTGTGCTGGAAAAAAAAAAAAAGGAAAACCCTTTGGTGCTACATATTTTCTTTTGTTGTGACAACCCAAATTAATTCTTGATGAAGACCTCCAAAAACATATGCCCTAAGACCCCACTTTCTCCATTTTTTTTGTTTTTGAACCCTAAAATTAATCACTCTCTCCCCTTATTGAGCTTGAAGCTAAGAGGTGTTTTGGGTGGGGGCCATTTGCATGTTAATAGACAAAAATTATTTCCAAAATATATTGTATGATATATGATGTCTCTAACCTAAAGCTTTTGCCAGCACAAAATGATAAAGCTTGGAAAAGATTCTGAATTTGATTACAATATAATATATGGTATTATTTTTTGTTATCCATACATGTCATTGCAATAAAACAAGGGAATTAAATAAAAAAGAGATTAGTTTACAGAATTAAAATATAATCAAAATTCCACAAGTCTATCATTATCTTCCAAAAAGAACTGCCTGGATCATAGTTTCTTATTATATTTTTCTGCATTTCTTTGCACTTTTAGGGGATAATCATTGGCTCATATTAAACCAAGATCATATTTTAAATCATCATTAACAATATAATAACTAGTTGGCTTGTCCCTGCAGAAATATTAATTTAAATGAAAATGATTAACCAATCACATGCTGATGAGTACATGAAAATGAAAATAATTTAATCTTAATTTAGGTTAGAAAATTAGGAAATAAGATTGGGTTAGTTCGCCAATGGGAGTTGGCACAAGTGGTTAAGGTTCGGACTCTTCGTGCACCCCACCTAGGTTCGAATCCCGCTGACCACAGTCTCCTATTTGGTAGGCGATTTGTAAATTCCGAAAAGCCCGTAGGTGAAAGTCCAATGGGTCCGTAAATCCCAAAAATGGATTGGCGGTTTACCCTGATCTTAGAGATGGGGTAGCCACCCCTACTCCTAAACTTTCTTTAAAAAAAAAGAAAAGAAAAGATTGGGTTAGTTCAATTATAACTACTAGCTTTTTTTAACCCATTGAAAATGTGAAAATGACATGATTAAAATTCTAGGTAAAATGGGAAAATATATAGTGGAATTCATCATTTAAAGGGCATATTCAAAGCCCAAAGGCATCTTTCCAAGTCTTGGATGCTTGCCCTATATCAATATCAAACAACAAATCTCTTCTTCATTTCTAAATCAACAAGCTTCAAGAAATTGCTAGACCCACAAAAATTAAAACATGACAAATCTACTTCTAATCCTAATTAGGACAACTTAATTTTTCATCTAATTAATGATATTGATGTTACCTTTTACCTATAATAATCATTTTCCAACTGATTTAACAGTATACTGTAGAGTGTATACAGTAGACTTCACCGCCCCATGAGGTGGAATGGAAATGAACACGACCACGAGCAAAACATGGTCTTAAAGTTTTTCAAGACAGCCGAAAACTTGGAGCCTTGGTTTCAAGTCATGGAACTTGCTCGAACATTAATAATGGAAACTACTGTTGGGATTTTGGATGGATCCTTATCATTTTCAGCTTAGTTAATTAATGTCCTCGGGAAAGTGATCATCTTTCTTTGCAATTCCCTGGTAAGTAGGTAAGGCTACATATTTATTGCAACTTCAAAGGGCCATATAAATAAATCTACTAAATTAATGAGGGTTTAGAGTAATTAATGCAAGAAAGTCAATATTGTTTAATTGAGCCTTAAAGTTTAGGTTAAATGTGTAAATAAGGGTCTAATATTTGTAAAAATGCTCAATTTAAGGCATATCGTTAAAAAAACCTCAAATCAGAGCCATTACAAAATCGACTCAATTAAAAGCCTTCTTGTCAACATTAGACCCAGTGTGAGCTCTTAATTAAGCCAATAAATTTGACGGCAGGCTAATTAAGCCGATTTTGCAACAATAAGCCTATAAAATCAGTGGATCTCTCTATTAGTGAAGAGAATTTTCTCCCTACTTCTTATCATTATACGACTAACTCAAAGTTAAATCATGTGTTAAATTTCAAACAAGAGAAAATTCTTCTAACTTCTATTGTGTACATCATAACACTTGAATATAAGAATTTATTAAAAACCTCAAACTCTGAGCATGCATTTAAATTCACTTATAAGCTTGAAGTGTTAGTCTCCCCAATGTCCAAATCAATTCATTTATGATCAAGAAGCTTAAACTAAATTGAATTCCATCAATTCAAAAATTTTGACTATACCATGCAACACATTGAAAATAACACAAAATTACATACAATCATTCACTCAAAAACTTGAAAAATAGTGGCAAAGGACGGTGGCCTGATGAAAATGATCGTCAGCTTAAACATATTTGTGGCCAAGATTAAGCCAACTAATGATGTCCCTGCAGCCACCCCTGTCCCATTGTCGTTTTTAATCAAAAAACATTCTAAGGATCATTTTCCATTAAACCCCAAAGAAAAATTCAAAATTCCCAAAAAAACAATTGGTCGGTCACAAAAATTAATTATTAAATACACTTATAAGCTTAACCCCACCATTTTCCCTTCCAACTCTCCCTATAAAATACACTCTTCCAAGCTCTAACTCCACACTGACTCAAAAAAAGAGAGTTTCAAGCTTTGCAATTTCTTTGGCTTTCACAGTTTTTATTTTTCAAAAAAACAGAGCAATCAAAGAGAAACAATGGAGGGCAAGGAGGAAGATGTTAGATTGGGAGCAAACAAGTATGCTGAGAGGCAGCCAATTGGGACGGCAGCTCAGAGCCAAGATGACGGAAAAGACTATGCCGAGCCACCGCCGGCACCACTCTTCGAGCCAAGCGAATTGACATCTTGGTCTTTTTACAGGGCTGGGATTGCTGAGTTCGTCGCCACTTTCCTTTTCTTGTATATCTCTGTTTTGACTGTTATGGGCGTTGTTAAGGAAAAAACTAAGTGCCCAACTGTTGGAATTCAAGGCATCGCTTGGGCTTTTGGTGGCATGATCTTTGCTCTTGTTTACTGCACTGCTGGAATTTCTGGTGAGTAAAAAATGAAACTGAAAGAAAATGTGTTTGAATTTTTGGTTTTTGGGTTTTTTTTTAAATGATGAAATTTGGTTATGTTTATATGCTTATAGGTGGTCACATCAACCCGGCGGTGACATTTGGGTTGTTCTTGGCGAGGAAATTGTCGTTGACAAGGGCGATTTTCTACATGGTGATGCAGTGCTTGGGAGCCATCTGCGGCGCTGGTGTGGTGAAGGGATTCATGGGGAAGACTAGGTACACTGCTTTGGGCGGCGGAGCAAACTCCGTGGCTCATGGATACACCAAGGGAGATGGTCTTGGTGCTGAGATTATTGGTACTTTTGTTCTTGTTTACACCGTCTTCTCCGCCACTGATGCCAAGCGCAGCGCCAGAGACTCTCACGTCCCTGTAAGTTTTCCCTCCCTCACATGCACACTTTCAAGTCAATTAATTTAAAAATTTCTGGTATAAAAATTTTTTTTAAAAATTTCTTAAAAAATTGCTAAAATCCACAAGAGATTGATTCAATCAAGTAATTGCTTAACTATCAATCTTTAATTTAGTGATTAAGAGGTATCAGATTCGAGTTTTGTAAATTAAGAAAGTATGATTTTTTGTTCTGGTGTCCGATTATAGACTCTAAATCTAATCGGACCCAATATGACTATTGGATTTTTTGATTTAGTGATTAAGAAGTTTCGGATTTGAGTTTTGTAAATTGAGAAAATATGATCTTTCTGTCTAATGTTCGAGACTATAGACTCAAAATTTAATCAGACCCAATATGACTATCGGATATTAACCAGACAATTGATAGGGTTGTGGAATGAATCATTAAATTTTATATGTATGGGTATTTTTGAATAGGAACTATATAGTATGTTATATGGTGATTAATGGGGTGAATGTTTTGTATTTGGCTAGATTTTGGCACCATTGCCAATTGGGTTCGCAGTGTTCTTGGTGCACTTGGCCACCATCCCAATTACCGGAACCGGTATCAACCCAGCTCGTAGTCTTGGTGCAGCCATCATCTTCAACAAGGACAAGGGCTGGAACGACCACGTAAGTCACCATAATTTTTTTCACCCAATTTTACTATTCTTTTTGCCCATATTTTGGTTGATTGCTTACTTAGCCTTATCTATGAAAATTTTGCAGTGGATTTTCTGGGTGGGTCCATTCATTGGAGCAGCATTGGCAGCTCTCTACCACGTTGTTGTGATCAGAGCCATCCCTTTCAAATCAAAGTGATCAAACCAACGGTCATGATTGTTATCATCATATTTATGGCCGTTCATCTCATAATCTTAAGATAAAAAAAAAAAATTTCCACCCAACCTTGCCTTATTCCAGTTTGTTTCCATTTTTCTTTGCTTGATTGGCTGTGTAATTTGTATGTAAAATATGTTTCAAGGGTTTTTTTTTTTTCCTTTAAGTTGAAAAAAAAAGGAAGGTTGCTGATGGCAAAATTGGCCCAATTTCAAAGTGGGTAATGCCAATGTATTTGTATGGCTATGATTTGTGGAAATGTCATTTTCATAATAACACCGACCAAACCACCTGCTCCATGTCTCTGCTTCTCTGTTTTTGTTCTTAAATTATGGAACTTGACTTCTGCTTGATTGGTCTCTTTCTCCTTTTATATAACCCATATGAGAAGATAAGGAAGCAAATACTATTATAAAATAGTCACTATAATTTCTTAAAATGTTTGGTCATCAATTGTCATTCTTATCATTATGCTTAAATAATGAATCTTATCAACTCAATAATGAACATATTATTTAAGTCTTATTATATGAAAAAATGATCTCATCATCACGGATATGAAGTGAATAAGATGAAATTAGTAGGAAATTTTAAGAATGTGACCTTCCAACTTATGTAACATATAAGTTTTGCTAATTTAGTCATGAAATTATTAGAGAGCTTTGATTTCTTAGACCCATTTTTTATTTCTTACTAATATTTTAGCCTGCTTGCAGCAACAAGGCAAAGCATATGCCAAACTTTGGTTAATTTTAGGTTCTGCTTCTGCTAGGCACAAAAATAGATGCTACCTAACATTGTCCCAAGTCTCAAAGACTTTCCATTTGGCTACAAGCAACTTGTTTTCTATAGTCTAAATTAACAAGTCATTTTCAATAATAATAACCACTAAACTAGTTTAATTAGTAGAGAAAAAAGGGTACCAGTGCCTATGTCATAGCTCTGGCTAACCAAAAGATATAGATAAGCTTAGCTGACATATAACAATTCATTAATGCCATCAGTTTTTATTCTTTTTTGCCTATTAAAATCCTTAATGACACATAAATTAATGTCAAATGTCTTTCTTTTTCAGCACCAATACAACAACTAACTCTTTGGTTGATATGGGTTCAAGCACTAGCCTGCTGTAAAATGGACTCTGTAAAGGGTCTCATATGCTGCATAAATTAATGTCAAATGTCTTTCTTTTTCAGCACCAATACAACAACTAACTCTTTGGTTGATATGGGTTCAAGCACTAGCCTGCTGTAAAATGGACTCTGTAAAGGGTCTCATATGCTGCATAAATTAATGTCAAATGTCTTTCTTTTTCAGCACCAATACAACAACTAACTCTTTGGTTGATATGGGTTCAAGCACTAGCCTGCTGTAAAATGGACTCTGTAAAGGGTCTCATATGCCTTCAGCTTGTGATTCTGGAGCCATCCCATATTTTGATCCCCAATTTCCATTGAAATTGTGCCTATAAACTCTGTTTTGGAAGAGTCAGGAAGTATAATTCTAATTCCTCTTCAATGAGTCCCTTTGGACAGTTAGTAATGAATGCAAAGGGACTATTTCCTTTTTATCATTTTCACCTTAAGGTGAATGTAGAAGATGAGCACGTTTAATCTTGTTATCTTATCTTATTATTATAATATATATATTATATTATTATATTATTTTATATATAAAATCACGAACTCAAAAATTCTAATTGGGAAATTTCATAAATACCCTTAGTAATGTAGTATAATAATTTTTTAATAAATATTCTTTTTAGTCAATTAACTTTTTTTTGAGATGATTCAACTTTTTTATTAATTATGTAAAGATATTGTAAATCCAATATTTAAAATTTTTAAAATTATGGAAAGATATTAATAATCCACTATAATTATAATTAATAATTTACTTCTAATAATTATTTTTAGATTATAATATATTTAATTATAATATTATTATTTATAGTCATGAAACTTTTTATTTTAATTATGTAAAGATATTGGACATACAACATATAATTATAATAATTTACTCCCATATTTGAAATACTTTTTATTTATAATTTATATTTATTTCATTTAAATAAATTATGAGCATTAAGGAAAAAATTAGTTTAACACTTTACATGTTTAAAAAAATTGGTTTTATGCCGAGGTTGTTAAGATTAAAGTTTCCTACGTTAAGGAAAAAAATTGCTGGTTTACTTTTGTTTGTCAAGTTTCCCACGGTTATAATTGGGTGATTTTCCAAAGCAGTGTTTCAATATTCTTTCCAAAAAAATAAAAAAATTGGTTTAATACTTTACATCATCAAACCAAATCTCAGCAACATTGAATTTAAGAATTTGTTTTTACGAGTATCTGAATCTTGTTTCGATTTAATTAAAAATTAATTTAGAAAAATAAGAAATATGATATTAAAAGCATGAAAAGTCCTCCAATATTTTTGGCGTTCAACTAAATACTTTTATAAGTATTTTAGACAAAAATTGAGGAGAAATTTTTCGTGTCAATTTTTACAAAATTTTAGCCGAAATAGTGTACTAACCATCACGGTTTTTGGCTAAAAATGCGTTCCGGGGACCTGCCTCAATTTTACATGATTTATGGCTCTGAGACTACTTAAAATATCTATATTCATCTAATCAAATCTCAGCCATATTGGATTTAAGGATTTGTTTTTACGAGCATATGAATCTTGTTTCGATTTAATTAGAAATTAATTCAAAAAATAGGAAAAACAATATTAGAAACGTCAAAAGCCCTTCAACCTTTTTGGCGTCAATATATATATATTTTTTATGAGTATTTTAGCAAAAAATTGAGGAAATATCTTTCGGGTCAATTTTTACAAACTTTAGCCGAAATCGTGTACATCACAGTTTTTTGCTAAAAAAGCGTTTTAGGTCCTAACTCAGTTTTGCATAACTTTTGGTGCCAAGAATCCTTGAGATATCCATACCATATTCATCTAATCAAATCTTAGCCACATTGGATTTAAGAATTTGTTTTTACGAGCATCTGAATCTTGTTTCGATTTAATTAGAAATTAATTCAGACTAAATATGAAAAACAATATTAAAAGCGTGAAAAGTCCTCCAATATTTTTGGAGTTAAATTATATATATTTTATGAGTATTTTATCCAAAAATTGAGGAAAAATTTGTCGGATAATTTTTTTACAAAATTTTAGCCAAAATCGTGTACTAACCATCACGGTTTTTGCCTAAAAACGCGTTTCGGGACCCCGGCTCAGTTTTGCATGATTTTTAATGTCGAGACTCCTTGAAATATCTATACTCATATAATTAAATCTTAGCCACATAGCATTTATGGATTTCTTTTTACGAGCATTTGAATCTTGTTTCGATTTAATTAGAAATTAATTCGGAAAAATATGAAAAACGATATTAAAATTGTGAAAAGCCCTTCAATATTTTTGGCGTTGAATTATATATTTTTTATGAGTATTGTGGCTAAAAATTCAGGAAATATCTTTCGGGTCAATTTTTGCAAAATTTTAGCCGAAATCGTGTAATAATCATCACGATTTTGGCTAAAAACGCGTTCCAGGGCCTGGTTCAGTTTTGCATGTTTTTTTTGCTTCGAGATCTCATTGAAATATATATATATATATTCTAACCAATTTCTAACCATTTTTTTACAAGCATCTGATCATGTTTCGATTTAATTAAAAGTTACTTCGGAAAAAAATAGGGAAAACGATATTAGAAGCGTGAAAAGCCCTTCAATACTTTTGGTATTGAATTATATATATTTTATGAGTATTGTGGCTAAAATTGAGGAAAAATATTTCGGGTCAATATTTGCAAAATATTAGATGAAATCGTGTACTATCACGGTTTTTTTTTTGCTAAAAACGCGTTCTGCGCCCCGGATCAGTTTTGCATGATTTTTGGTGCCAAGACTTCTTGAAAAATCTATATTCATCTAATCAAATCTCAGCCACATTGGATTTAAGGATTTCTTTTTATGAGCATCTAAATCTTGTTTCGATTTAATTAGAAATTAATTCGGAAAAAAATAGGAAAAACGATACTAGAAGCGTAAAAAAACCCTTCAATATTTTTGGCGTTAAATTATATATAATTTTTTATTGAGTATTTTAGCCAAGACTTGAGGAAATATCGTTCGGGTCAATTTTTGCAAAATTTTAGCTGAAATCGTGTAATGATCATCACTGCTTTTGGCTAAAAACGTATTCCAGGACCCCGAGTCAGTTTTGCATGATTCTTGACGCCAAGAGTCCTTGAGATATCCATATTTATCTAATCAAATCTCATCCACGTTGCATTTAAGGATTTGTTTTTACGAGCATCTGAATCTTGTTTCGATTTAATTAGAAATTAATTCAGAAAAAAAATGAAAAACGATATGAAATGTGTGAAAAGTCCTCCAATCTTTTTGGCGCTAAAAAAATTATATATATTTCATGATTATTTTAGCCAAAAATTGAGAGAAAAATTTTCGAGTAAATTTTTGCAAAATTTTAATAGAAATCGTGTACTAAGCATCACGGTTATTTTGTTAAAACGCGTTTCGAGGCCACAACTCAGTTTTGCATGATTTTTGACGTCGAGACTTCTTGAAATATCTATATTCATCAAATCAAATCTCAGCCACATTGCATTTAAGGATTTGTTTTTACGAGCATCTGAATCTTGTATCGATTTAATTAGAAATTAATTCAGAAAAATATGAAAAATGATATTAAAAGCGTGAAAAGTCCTCCAATATTTTTGGATTTGAATTATATATATTTTATGAGTATGTTAGCCAAAAATTGAGAAAAATATTTTTGGTAATTTTTTGCAAATATTAGCCGAAATCACGGTTTTTGGCTAAAAAAGCGTTCAGGGAAACCAGTTCAGTGTTATATGATTTTTGCTGGCGAGACTCCTTGAACTATCTATATTTATCTAAACGACACTTAGCTAAATTGAATTTAAGGATTTGTAAAACAATCATCTGAATCACGTTTCGATTTAATTAGAAATTAATTTGGAAAATAATAGGAAAAACGATATTAGAAGCATGAAAAACCTTCAATCTTTTTGGCGTTGAATTATATAATTTTTATGATTATTGTGGCTATAAATTGAGGAAATAACTTTCGGGAAAATTTTGCAAAATATTAGCTGAAATCGTGTAATAGTAATCACGGTTTTTGACTAAAAACGCATTTTGTGGCCCATGCTAAGTTTTCCATGATTTTTGGCGCCAAGACTCTTTGAGATATCAATATTCATCTAATCAAATCTCAGCTTCATTGGATTTAAGAATTTGTTTTTACGAGTATCTGAATCTTGTTTCGATTTAATTAGAAATTAATTTAGAAAATATGAAAGAACGATATTAAAAGCGTGAAAAGTCCTCTAACTTTTTTGGCGTTCAATTATATATATTTTATGAGTATTGTGGCTAAAAATTGAGAAAAAATATTTTAGGTCAACTTTTACAAAATTTTAGCCGAAATCGTGTACCATCACAGTTTTTTGGCTGAAAACGCGTTCTGGGGCCCCGGGTTAGTTTTGCATGATTTTCGGTGGTAAAACTCCTTGTAATATCTATATTCATCTAACGAAATCTCAACCACATTGAATTTAAGGATTTGTTTATACGAGCATCTAAATCTTTTTTCGATTTAATTAGAAATTAATTTAGAAAATATGAAAAACGATATCAAAAGCGTGAAAAGTCCTCCAATCTTTTTGGTGTTCAATTATATATATATATATATATATATATATATATGAGTATTGTGGCTAAAAAATTGAGAAAAATATTTCAGGTCAGCTTTTACAAAATTTTAGTCGAAATCGTGTACCATCACGGTTTTTTGGAAAAACGCGTTCCGGGGCCCCGGGTCAGTTTTGCATGATTTTCGGTGGCAAAACTCCTTGTAATATCTATATTCATTGGATTTAAGGATGGTTTTTATGAGCATTTGAATCATGTTTCGATTTAATTAGAAATTAATTTGAAAAGAAATAGGAAAAACGATATTTGAAGCATGAGAAGCCTTTGAATCTTTTTGGCGTTGAATTTTATACTTTTTATGAGTATTGTGGCCAAAAATTTAAAAAAAATATTTCGGGTCAATTTTTGCAAAATTTAGCCGAAATCGTATACCATCACGGGTTTTTGGCTAAAAACGTGTTCCGGGGCCCCAGATCAGTTTTGCATGATTTTTTGTGCCAAGACTCCTTAAAATATATCTATATTCATCTAACCAAATCTCAGGCACATTGTATTTAAGGATTTGTTTTCACGAGTATCTAAATCTTGTTTCGACTTAATCAAAAATTAATTTGGAAGTAAAATAGGAAAAACGATATTAGAAACGTGAAAAAGACTTTCAATTTTTTTTGGCGTTGAACTATATATTTTGTATGAGTATTTTCTCTAGAAATTGAGGAAATGTCTTTCGGCTCATTTTTTGTAAAATTTTAGCTGAAATCGTGTACTAACCATCACGGTTTTCAGCTAAAAATGCATTCCGGGGCCCGGCTTAGTTTTGTATGATTTTTGGTGCCAAGACTCCTTGAAATATCTATATTCATATAACCAAATCTCAACCACATTGGATTTAAAGATTCGTTTTACGAGCATTTGAATCTGGTTTCGATTTAATAAGAAACTAGTTCAGAAAAAAATAGGAAAAACAATATTAGAAGCGTTAAAAGCCCTTCAATATTTTTTATGTCGAATTATATATTTTTTCTGAGTATTTTATCCAAAAATTAAGAAAATATCTTTCGGGTCATTTTTTGCAAAATTTTAGCTGAAATCGTGTACTGACCATCACCATTTTTTTTTTTTTGGCTAAAAACGCATTCTGGGGCTACGGCTCTGTTTTGCATTATTTTTTGCGACGAGACTCCTTGAAATATCTCTATTTATCTAATTAAATCTCAACCACATTGGATTTAAGGATTTAATTAGAAATTAATTCAGAAAAAATATGAAAAACGATATTAAAAGCGTGAAAAGTCCTACAATCTTTTTGGCGTTAAATTATATATAATTTATGAGTATTTTTGACAAAAATTGAGGAAAAATCTTTTGGGTCATTTTTACCATAATGGTTTTTGGCAAAAAACGCGTTCCGAGGTCCTGGCTCAGTTTTGCATGATTTTTGGCGCCGAGACTTTTTGAATTATCTATATTATGTAATCGAATCTCGGGCATATTGGATTTAAGGATTTGTTTTTACGAGTATTTAAATCTTGTTTCGATTTAATTAGAAATTAATTCAAAAAATATGAAACAAAAATTTGATTAATTTATTCTCAATATTTTGTGAAAATTTAGAGAAATTTAATCTTTTCAACATTAACATTGACATTATATTGCACAATATTTAACTTAAAATATGTTTCAATCAAAACTTCAAGTTTCAACCCCACGTGTGGAACACGTGGCAAATTACTAGTTGATCATAAAAAATACCCAGGAATGGCTAAGTAACCATTTTGCCCCCTAAACTTTGTAGCCACGGACATTTTCTTAAAGTATTATTGCGGACATTATGCCATCTAAACTTTTATTTTGAGGCTCTGTTAGTCTTTCCGTCAATGGAGTGACTAACAGTACTGACGTGGACATGATACGTCAACAACGAGTGACACGTGTGATAGAGTGACATATGACCTTTCAAAATTTTGTCATTTTACTTCTTAAGCACATAAACTCTGCCCAATCATAGAACTTTCACACTTTCCCTTTTGGTAGTATACATACTTCTATGTGAACAAAATTCAAAAGATTGCAAGACATTGCTGAAAAAAGATCTAGTAACGATTTGGGTTTTGAACAATGTTGAAAATATCGAACCGGTAATTGAACTTTATTATCTAGTAACACTTCGCAAATGATCAGACTCTAGTTACTAAAACTAAAAGTCTAACACTTTATCACAAGACCAAATGTTTGATGACCGAATTTTATTATTAATATTATTTCCTCGTAAATTACCATTATTATTAATATTTTACTGGGGATCATACCCTAATCACTGGAACTAAAAGTATAATCATCTATCATCAGACCAGATGTCTGATGTAACCATCTATCACCAGACCAGATGTCTGATGGCCGAGTTTTATTATTATTATTTATTATTATTTCCTCGTAAATTACCAGACGGTGAGACACTATTTAATCTTTTTGAGTACAAGAACAATGCTAATAGTTGATTCTTTTCCATGCTTGGAATCCTCAACTATAGTCTCTTTGACCTTAGCATATAACTTATCCATCACCTCTTGTCCAAATTGGTATGAAATCATTGGCTCCGTAAATGCTCTGAAATTTCTAGCTCTAGATTCTGAGGTGGATCGTATCATGTCTATAGTCTTTATCGCAATTAAGTCTATAAATTCAGTCATAAATGAATCTTCTTTCTTCACTAAATCTTCAACTTCGTCTTTCGACGCAATGTAGTAAGGTACATTAAAAGAGTCCAATTTCTCTTCGTCAATTAGCCCCTATGCAATGAATTAATGAACAAAGATTTGGGTTAATTAATTGCTAAGAGCATCCAACAAAAATAAGTGTAGAAAGTGTAAATTTGGGACATTATAATTTCACCTGTGAAACCATGTAGGAAATAGCATCGGTTAGAACTTGCCAAACATAGCAAGCATCTTTGTCCCAAGGATCTTTGGTTTGACGTCCTTGAATTATCAACACCATGCGACCATTACATACCATCTCCGACGATCGATCTTTCAAGAACGAAAGGAAGTCTTGTTGGAATTGAGTAAGGTATGCTTTGCTAACTGCAGGAGGGCTAGTTTCTGATATGTAAAGCTTCCCTTTGTTTAGTGGTAACCCTTCTTCATTCGTCAGTTTTGGTACCTTTTATCATCATATTAATTAATTCTAGTGAGTAACGGGCGCACGGAGCTTGATATTTAAGTTTGAGGGCGCTGATATAAATTGTTCTATACAAAATTAAATTTTGCGGGGCCAATTTGAAAATTTTGAAGTATAATTACATAGGCTTAGTTTGGGATTAAGGTTGAGTTTTGAAAAAATTTGGTTTGGAAGAAGAAGTGACTTTGAAAAGTGGGGTAGAAAAAATGTGGTAGAGAAATAAAATATCTAATAAAGGTACTAATTAAAATAGGAAGAGAAATATTCAATTGGATTTTAGTCATTTAATGTTTAAAAGTACTTTTGAAAGGCAAAATCACCTAAATATTAGCTTTTCAGGTTGGCTTGGTTTTTGTGGTGAAAATTAGCTTTTAACACAAACCATGACTTATTTGTCATTGTGTTTGAGGTGAAAAGTAGCCTTTTTATCTGCAAACTTAATCCTAAACCAAGCCATAGACATGTACATAATACAAAGGAAAATTTTAAGTTTTGGGGTATTTTTCGAATATCAAAGTTTTTTTTGTTAATTTTTTTAAAAATTTTGGCCAAGGAATAAATCAAAATTGAATTGTGTAATATATATTTACCTTGGAGAGCCAATGTAGACTATAAGAAGAATGCAGAAGATGAATGGAGTTCTTAGGGAAAAGTCTGCCATGGAAGGAACCAGGAGCACCCATTGCAAAGCATGAAACGACATTCTTATACTTTTCATGAATGACAGATAACCCTTTGAAGAGTGTGTTAAAATCATTCCCCACCAAATCATTCAAGTAGAATTGGATTTCTGGGATTTGGAATCCCAATTCACTACAATTCTTGACTGTGCTCTCAATTACTGTTGACATTACTGTGAAAGTGTTTGGACCTGCAGCACACCCCAAATCAGCCACATTCAGAACTCCAAATTGACTTGAACCATTTTCCCTGATGAATGATTGAGCTGCATTGTAAACTATTGGCTGGGTTATATCTGCAACGGTTTGCTGCAATTCAAAGAAAATGAACCAAATCATTTTTTTTTTATATAACTTCGTAACATAAATAATTTAATATATGATAAAATAAACAAAGGGTACAGATTTAGAACCGTATATCCAGAACTCTTGACATAGCTATTTTCTCCATCTCCTTTGTTCATAAACAACATATCCTTCACCTCCATTGCCATTTTTTTTTCTCCTTAACTTGTTTTGCAATTTAAATTCTAAAATTAAGCTGTTTTTATACTTAGAATTCAAGTACTTATATAGTATCTTAGAGCTTTGACTTGTCAATTTTAGGCCAATTAATTGAGTTTATTGTTTGTCGATTTTTGATTGGTCAGTACCCCTTAATATAATATAAGTTAGATTAGATTATTTGAATTCTTATTTTTGTCTTCTTCTTCGATTATGCACCTAATTAATTACGTAATTAATAAATCTTAGGAAGTATTCTTACGTAATGAATGAATCAAACTTTCACCTTCTTATTTTTGTCTTTTTCAAAAAAACTTTTTCTTACGTACAAGACTCTTAATTACTCCTACTAGTTACTACTACTATTTTGGATAAAGCACGTGCTAAACGCAAAACCATACAATAGATATATAGTAGAATTATAATAAGCTTATAAATTTTCACCTCATTAGGCTTTAAACCGACAAAAGGATCTGCTTAATTTAAGACAAAAAGAATTTCCTTAATGGCAAAAAAAACTTGAAATTTTACTTAATATTAGTGAAAAATAATAAAAGATAAATATCATATGGACAAAAAAAAAATCCCAAATATACTTTGTTTCTTTTATTTAAAAGTTCTTTTGAGAAAAGAAAGAAAAAAAAACCCCAAATTTCCTAGACTAGAGGTGTTCATGGGCCGAACCGGGCCGGGTTCGGGTTTTGATTTATACTTATATGGCCTGTCTAAGCCCAACCCGGCCAACTAAACAGGTCTCTACTTATGTCAAAGTCCGTCCAATTAAAAAAGGTTTTGTCCAAGACCTGTCCAAGGCCACCCGTTTAGTAATTAAATATATTATTTATTTATTTATTTTGAACTCATTATTTAGTATTTAAAATATATTTATTATTTATTATTTATTTATTAATATATATTATATCTAAGATAGTAAAGCTTAATTAACATATATTATTTTTTATCAAAATAATTAATTTACACATCTAATGAATATTTTAACTAGTCAATCTAATTAAAAATAAATAAAATAATCTAATTATTTAAGTATATGGGTCGGGTTTTTATGGTTAATACCAAGCCCAGACCATTTTGAAAACGAGTCTTAAAATTTTGTCCAAGCCTGTCCAACGGGTTTCAAATTTTTGTCCAAGCCCTCCCAAATATCGGGCGGGCTTACGGGTTTGGGCGGGTAACCTGACCCTCGAACAGGTCTATCCCAGACTGATAATGATGAAGGAAAACCGGAGGCTTTATTTCAGTTAAAGAGAAGAATGGACAGGGAGAACTATGTTGCTGAGTTGAGGAATATGAATCTTAAAAGAGAAGGGGATTGTATTGAGGATCAAAGAAGGGGAGTGAGTAAAGAGAAGAGAAGAAGGATTGTGGAGGAAGTTAGTAGCTTGTAGCCATTCCCATATTTTGATCTCCAGTTTCTATTAAAATTGTCCCTATAAACTCTGATTTGGAAGAGCCAGGGAGTAAAAATCTAATTTCACTTCAATGAATCCATTTGGACCATCAATGAATGCAAGCATTGGCGGAACTGGGGGGGGGTAGCAGGGGGCCATGCCCCCCTGGCCAATGAAAACTTTGGTGTTAGGTGTATTTTTTCAACCAAATAAAGCGGAAAAATCTTGTTTTGGCCACCCCATATTTTTTTGTTTTCTAATTTGGTCCTTTTCTTTTTGAATTTGTTTAAATTTTTTGAATTTGATCCCTTGATATTAGCTCCCTTTATATATAAATGAGTCAAGTTTTCTTTAATTGATTTCAATATATTACTTTATTTATAGTATTATTACTTATTAAATTGGTAACGATTCAATTCATGACGATTCAATTCATGATTGAAATATAATGTCACGGGTTGGCCCCCCCAAAGAAAATTTTCTGGTTCCGCCCTTAATGCAAGTAAAAATGAAGAGTTGACAAATTACTGATAAAACTTTTCCTTTTTTTTGGTACTACCCATTCCTAATTAACTTAATATGGATAAGATCAGTAAACAAAACCCTAACTTAATAAAACATTAAATTAAGTATATTACTTTATTGACACACATGCTATTTGCTATTTAATTATATTGTTTAGGCCAAAATGTTTAGACATCTGTTCGAATCAAATTCTCATGTTAATAACTGATCTTCCTCATGATCACCTTAAGTGGAATGCAGAAGATGAAGAATGTAAGAAGTCTTGCATTTTTCTTGAACAGTGTCTTAAAATGGTTCCCCAGCTGGATTTTGGGGACATGCCATTACTATTTATTGCATTCTTCCCACTATACTCTCTTTCATTGTTGACATCACTGTGAATGTAATTAGGAGTTAGGAGTATATATAAAAACAGGAGTTAGGAGTATATATCAAGCTAGTTTCTCTTCAAAATTAATCAACTGAAATCAAAGCTAATACCGTGAATCTTTCGTTGAAATAAGAGTCTAAGCATCAATTACATTCAAATATGTAATCAGAAATGCTTATATATGTCTTTTCAGCAGTATTTTCGATGGTAATAACCACTCAAAAGACAACTTATTTAAGAGATTAAGTTAAGCTACAAGCTTAGCAGACATTGATTATTAATTATTTCGTAAACTAGCAAGCAGAAAGGTGAGATATAATTATTTAATCTTTTTGAGTACAGCAACAATGCTAACTCGCTTGGTTACTTCTTTTCCAAGCTTGGAATCCTCAACTATAATCTCTGTCACATTATCATATAACTTGTCCATTATTTCTTCTCCAAATTGGGTTGAAATAATCGACTCTGTGATTGATCTGATAAGATTAGCTCTGGATTCTGGGGTGGATCGTGTTATGTCCAAAGTGTTTATTGCAATCAAGTCAATAAACTCAGTTGTAAATGAACCTTCTTTCTTCACTAAATATTCAACTTCGTCTTTCGAGGCAATGTAGTAAGGTATATTGAAAGAGTCCAATTTCTCTTCATCAATTAGTCCCTATATATATATAACATAGGATTTGAGATTAATAAAAAAAAAACTTGAATGGACATGTGCAAATTTGGGAATTTAATTTCACCTGTGAAACCATGCAGGACATAGCATTGCCTAGAACTTCCCAATTGTAGTTGTGGTCTCTATCTGTGGTGGGATCTTCGGATTCACGTCCATGAATGATCAATACCATGCGGCCATTAGATACCATCTCCGACGATCGACATTTCAAGAACGAAATGAAGTCTTCTTGAAATTGAGTAAGGTATGCTTTGATAACTGCAGGAGGGCTTGTTTTTGATATGTAAATCTTCCCTTTGTTTAGTGGTAACCCTCCTTCACTTGTCAATTTTGGTACCTAATTTTATCATATGGATTTCTAGATGTTAGCATATTTCTATTAAGTTTTCATGCAAATATGAATTTAAGTAGGATTTTTTATACGAAAAATCAACCCCAACCATAATTTGAGATGGTTAGAGAAATTCCCTTTAGTCCATATAGCACTTGCAATTAATTGAAGAAAATAACTTGTATGGAAAACAAAATCGTTTATTGATTTCCCCCTTTCCTTAAGATGGATGAGAAAACAGAAGACTTATCAAGAGACCTATCCAATGCAAGTTCCATGTACTAATGCATATTATCAATATAAGCCACTTTCATGAATTGTTATCAAGTATACATATTGGGAAGCTAATGGCGTTGCTGTTCATAAAGCTTAGCAAGACGATTGTCGGCATCTTATGTACCAAAAAGAAAATCAAATTAATTTATTTTATAACATTAGAGAATCAGGAGCAACTTTATTACCTTGGAGAGCCAATGTACACTATAAGAGGAATGCAGGAGATGAATGGAGTTCCTTGGGAAAAGCCTGCCATAGAAGGAACCAGGAGCACCCATAGCAAAACTTGAAACATTCTTAAATTTTTCTTGAATGGCAGATAACCCTTTGAAAAGAGTGTTAAAATCATTCCCCACCAAATCATTCAAGTAAAATTGGATTTCTGGGCTTTGGAATCCCAATTCAATGCAATTTTTGATCGTACTCTCAATCACTGTTGACATTACAGCGAAAGTGGTTGGACTTGAAGAACAACCCAATTCAGCCACATTGAGAACTTCAAATTGACTTGAACAATTTTCCCGGATGAAAGATTGAACTGTATTGTAAAGTATTGCTCGAGTCACAGCTGCAACCCTTAGCTGCATTCAAAGAATTAAAAGTTACTTTGCAAAACGAAAGTAATTAAAAGGGAAAGGTATTTTCTGACCAAAAAAAAAGAAAAAGAGAAAGGTATTTAGAAATTGGATCTATCAAGGATACCGTATATGCTGCATTCTTGACATAGCTATTTTCTCCATCTCCTTTGTTCATGAACAGCATTTCCTTCACCCCCATTGCCAATATTTTTCTCCTTTGTTTTGCAATTTAAATTATAAAATTAAGCTGTTTTTATCCTTAGAATTCAAGCACTTATATATGTTTGAACTTTGAAATGTATGTGTGGATCGAATAGTATTTTTGAGTTATTTCTCTGTCTTCTTCATATAGATTATTATTATTATGGCCGCCTAATAATTAGATATGCATATGGTATCAGGGCTGGCAATACCCCTAATTATTTCTCTCCAAGCCGCAACCTGTAAGAGTATCTACATCAACAACCAAATCAAATCCACCTAGCTATTCAAACTTTGGCAATCCCACAACATCCTAACCACTCCTGATACTTAGCTGATATAATAATTAGGGGTATTACCAGCCCTGATACCATATGCATATATCTAATTATTGCCAGCTTCATTCATTAATCTGTTTGTTTACAATATATTCTTGATGAAAGTATATCTATAGAATTTAAACTTTGAATTTCAAATACAAAAGCTAAGTATCAGGAGTGGTTAGGATGTTGTGGGATTGCCAAAGTTTGAATAGCTAGGTGGATTTGATTTGGTTGTTGATGTAGATACTCTTACCTGCCCCCGCAAGATGGGGGAACCGTCAGTGACCCCAATCTTGGATCGAAGAAGAAGAAACCGTGATCGAGCTAAAGGTTTCGTCAGACCATCTACAAGCTGATCAGTGGTAGATATGTAAGAGACTTGAATTGCTCCAGATTGAACTTGCTGGCGAATAAAGTGATAGTCGAGCGCCAAGTGCTTCATCCGAGAATGAAAGACCGGGTTTGCACTGAGATATGTGGCTCCGATGTTGTCACAGTGGATGACTGGTGTAGTTGCAGGGCTTATATGTAGCTCCGACAGAAGGTTGCGAACCCAGATAAGCTCAACAGAAGTGTTTGCAAGTGCTCTATACTCAGCTTCGGTGGAGGAGCGAGATGCTGAGCGTTGTTTGGAAGATTTCCAAGAGATTGGATTGCCACCAAGGTAAATAACATAGCCTGTGGTTGAGCTGCGATCATCCAAATTTCTAGCCCAATCAGAGTCACTAAAAGCAGATAGGGTGAGCGAGGGAGATCTTTTAAGAAAGAGACCATGCTGCAGTGAGCCTTTGAGGTAACGCAAAATACGTTTGAGAGAAGACCAATGACCTTCAGTTGGTGAATGCATGTACTGAGAAAGTTTGTTGATCGAGTAGGCAACATCGGGACGAGTGAGACAAAGATATTGAAGAGAGCCAAGTAGTTGCCTGTAAGAAGTTGCATTTGCAGGATTTGTGCCATCTTTTAACCGCAATTGGGCATTGGTGGCCATCGGAGTTGAAACAGATTTGTCATCAAGCATATCAAATTTCTCAAGAAGGTCTCTGATGTATTTTTATTGTGACAAAAAAATTCCAGAACGTGTGTGAACAACTTCAACACCCAAAAAGAAAGTAAGACAACCAAGATCTTTAAGAGAAAAGCGATGTGCAAGCTGTTGTAGGAAAGATTTCAAGGCTGTTGTGTTGTTGCTGGTGACTAACAAATCATCCACATAAACCAGGAAATAAATAAGCACTGAGTTGTGAGCATAGACAAAAAGAGAAGCATCGCTAACCGAGTTGATGAACCCATAGGCAATGGGAAAACTGCTGAGTTCCTTATACCAAGCTCGTGGAGATTGTTTCAAGCCGTATATTGCTTTGGACAACTTGCACACATGTCGGGGTTTATCAGCATCAATAAAGCCCCTTGGCTGTTCCATGTAAACTTCATCATTAAGAGAGCCCTACAAGAATGCATTGTTTACATCGAGCTGCTGGAGAGGCCAATTACAAGAAAGAGCAATGTATAAAACAGCTCGAATAGTAGTAGGCTTGACCACCGGACTGAATGTGTCATGATAATCGATACCTGGCCTTTGATGAAAGCCCTTAGCAACAAGTCTCGCTTTGTAGCGATTAATAGAACCATCAGGTTTTCGCTTAATGCGAAACACCCATTTGCATCCAACAATATTCAGTTTGGGAGAAGAAGGTACCAAAGTCCAAGTTTGATTTTTAATCAAGGCATTAAACTCAACATCCATGGCTTGTCTCCAAAGATGGTCTTTAAGAGCCTTTGTAGCACATGTGGGTTCAGGAGAAGAAGAAATGGGATGTTTGGGGACAATGAAGGTTTTCTTGGGCTTGAAAATGTTGTTTTGGGATTGGGTGACCATATTGTGAGTGCGAGTGATAGGCATAGGATCTGGTGGAGTGTTTGGGATAAATGTAGGTGTAGGAATGGGTGATGGGTGGGGAGGGGGATTAGGTGGTAAAGAAGAAGAATTACCTGATGAAGTGGGAGACCGCAAGTGAGATGTCTGAACATTGCTGCAAGGTGAAGTAATAACAACTGACGGAGATGTAGATGGTGCATGAAAGTGTGAGGGCTGTAACACTGCTAGCCATTGTTGGAAAGTGTCAACAGTAACCTATGAAGAACTGGAGACAAGAGAAGGATAAGGGAAAACAGTTTCATGGAAAACACATGACGAGAGACAAAAATGCGATTGGAAACAGGCTCAAGGCATTTGTAAGCACTTTGAGTGTTAGAGTAGCCAAGAAAAATGCATGGTTTGGATTTAGGGAGAAGTTTGTGATTGTTGTAAGGTTTGAGCCAAGGATAACAAAGACAACCGAAGACTTCAAGATTAAGATAGTTGGGAGATTTGTGGAATAATGTTTCAAAAGGAGATTTAAGATTGAGTAATGGAGTGGAAAGTCTGTTGATTAAATGAGTAGCAACTTGAAATGCATGAGACCAAAAAATTTAAGGCAGTTTGGCATGGTGTAAGAGGGTAAGTCCAGTTTCAACCACTTGAAGATGTCGTCTTTCGGCGGAGCCGTTATGCTCAGGTGTATGTGGTGGGGTAGTAAGATGAGAAATTCCATGACTAGTGAGGAAATAAGTGAGTTTTTGAAATTCACCACCATTATCTGAATACATGGTCTTAATTTTGGAATTGAAGGCATTTTCAACAAGTGCTTTAAATGATAGAAATACTTTAAACACATCAGATTTAGCACGAAGAGGGAAAAACCAAATGAATTTGGAAAAATGATCAACAAAAATGATATAATAGTGAAAACCATCCATTGAAGGTATATGAGATGGACCCCAAACATCAGTATAAAGTAATTCAAGAGGATTAGAACTAGACAAAGAAGAAGAATTAAAAGGCAATTTGTTACTTTTACTGCAATTGCATGAACCACAAACAGAAAGTTTATTTGAGGAACAAAATTGAAGTCCAAAGGTATTTTAACATGAAATGTAATATTCTGGAAGATGGGTGACCAAGACGTTGGTGCCATAAATCAGGAGATACTTTCATGGTTGTGAGAGCAGTGATGATGGATGGAGAAGACTTCACACACTTTGGGAATTCATATATGCCATCATTGTTCAGACCTTTCACTAGCGGTGCCCCCGTGATCAAATCCTTCACCAAAAAGTAATAAGGAAAAAATTCAACAAATACTTGGTTAGTTTGACACATTTTGGAAACGGAAACAAGATTGCTTTTCATGTTGGGAACATGCAAAACATTAGATAAATGGAGAGGTTTATGAGTAGTAATAATTGAAGATGAGCCAATATGATTAATTTTCAAACCTGAACCGTTACCAACAAGGATTTCATCCGGGCCTCCATAATCAGAATAGAGAGATAGGTTGCTAAGATCAGTGGTAACATGATGAGATGCACCAGAGTCAGCAATCCAAGTGGAGGATGTTTTAGAAGGTGCTGTACTCACATGGTTAGCAATTGGTTCTTTGGAGGCTTGCTTATTGTTCCTGCAAGTTTTTGCTGAATGGCCAATCTTGTCACATAATTGACATATCAATCTTGATTGATGAAAACCAGTATTTGGGGCAGATCTCCCCCTTGGAGAGTAGGAGGAATTGCGATATCCAGAAGAGAAAGAATTACCACGAGTGGTGTTACCTCGAAATTGATAATTACCTCTACCACGTCTTGTGTAATGGGCAGTGGCAGTAGGAAGCACAGAAGGAAGGTCCTGCTTAAGAGCCAACTCATAGTCAACAAGCTTGTCATAAAGCTCTTCATAGCTAATGGCAGATTCACGGGCACGAAGGGCTATAGAGAGTTCCTTAAATTCTGTCCCAAGACCATTGAGAATGTAGATGATTAAGTCATCAGTTGCAACAGGGGATTGAGCGAGAGCAAGTTCATCAGCTAAGTGTTTCATGTACTGCATGTAATCAGAGACATTACGGCCTTCCTAAGTAGAAACGGTGAGCCGTTTCTTAAGAGACATAACTCGTGAACGAGTTTTGCTGGCAAAAGTAGTAGAGAGAGTAGTCCAAGCCTCATTGGAGCTCTTGGCTGTGGCAATTAATGAGACCACAGATTCTGAAATAGATGCAACAATGGCATGGAGAATAAATTTATCCTACCGCTGCCAGTGAAGATAGGCAGGATTAAGAGTAGCAGGGGCACTTCCTGTAGCTGGAATCATAGCTGCAGGGCAAGGAGTGGTACCATCAAGGTAACCAAAAAGATCATAGCCAGCTAATAATGAATTAAATTGAAGGAACCAAAATGGGTAATTTGAGGAGGTGAGTTTGAGAGGTAATTGCGCGGCAGCATTGATCGAAATAGGACTTGAGTTGGAAATAGTTGATGAAGCATATGAGGTGCCGGATGCGGCGGTTGAAGAGAGAGCTGCCATTGGAGATCGGGAAAAAAAATGCTGTTAAGCTAATATGCTCTTGATACCATAATAGAACAAGAACAAGATTACACTTATGTTTGGTAAAGAGAGTAAAAAGCTTCATTCATTAATCTGTTTGTTTACAATATATACTTGATGAAAGTATATCTACATAATTTAAACTTTGAATTTCAAATACAAAATATATCAGCTAAGTATCTTAGGATGTTGTGGGATTGCCAAAGTTTGAATAGCTAGGTGGATTTGATTTGGTTGTTGATGTAGATACTCTTACACAACCACCACAAATAAACAAAACAAAACAAAATTTTTCTTTTTCAATCCCCCTGTTGATCCAAGCCGCCACCATCATAATTGATTTTTGCTTCAATTATATTTACTTCTAATCCAAACTTCAATCTTTTTTTTTAAATCAAAGCCGCCACTCACCATGTTACTGTGGATTTGGAAAACCTGACTATTCACAATGACTACAATGGTTCTGATTCAGTCACAATTGGCAATGGTAACTCTCTTCCTATCACTCATATTGGATCTTCTTATCTTTTTGTTGGTAAACACTCCTTCAATCTTGACAATATCTTACATGTGCTTTCTGCTTCCAATAATTTATTGTGCATTCATTTGTTTACCAAACATAATAATGTTTATTTGGAATTATTTCCTTACCATTATGATGTGAAAGATATCCCCATAAGACAGGTGATCTTCAGAGGCCAGAGTGGAAACGACCTGTATCCAATCTACTTCAACAAGTCTCCCATTCGTGCCAACCTCGCCAGCCTCAGTACATGGGCATGCTTGTCTCGGACATGTTTCCATTAGAATTGTTCGTCGAACTTTAAACAATAGTTCCATTTCTTTTTGGTCAATTATTTCTTCTAAGTTACGTCATGCTTGCAACATCAGTAAAGCCAAGAAATTGTCCTTTTTCAGAGTCAAATTTTCAGGCGAAATAGCCTTTAGAACTTGTTTAATTGCTCAGATGTTTGGGGGCCTTCTCCAATAAGATTTGTTGATAGATTCATTTATTATGTTCTTTTCGTTGATCATTATAGCAAATATTCTTGGATTTTCACAATGCAAAAGAAATATGATGTCCTTTAACATTTTATCAAGTTTCGAGCAGTTGTGGAAAAATTCTATGGCAAACCTATCAAATCCTTTCAAGCGGACTGGGGTGGAGAATATCAACCCCTCACCGAATATCTTGCACAAAATGGCATCACGAAAGTAGCTCTTGTCTACACACACCAGAACAAAATGGCTATGCAGAAGGTAAACATAGTCATGTTTTTTTTTGAAAGGCAAATAGGCTTTTATTATGAATATAAAGGTTCAGGAAACAAACATCAAAAGTGCAGAACGTAAAGATAGTCATGTTGTTGAAACTGGCCTGGCCCTTTTAAACCATGCCTTGGTTCCATTACAATATTGGTCTTATATCTTCGATGCCTCAGTCTACATCATAAATAGATTCCGACCCCAAAACTCAAAAACAAAAGCCAATTTAAAACAATTTTCTAAGAAAAACCCGATTACAATACACTCCGCACTTTTAGGTTTCCCTGCTAACCTTGGCTCCACCCCTAGGTGCTCATAATCTTGCTCCTAAGTCAACCAATTGTGTGTTCTTAGGCTACAACAAGATCCATAAAGGTTATCGTTGTCTTGATTTTACCAATGGGTATGAAGTGAATAAGATGAAATTGGTAGGAAATTTTAAGAATGTGGCCTTCCAACTTGCTTTGTTCACATAAGGTTTGCTAATTTAATCATGAAATTATTAGAGAGCTTTGATCTCTTAGACCCATTTTTAATTTTATATTTTAGCCTGCTTGCAGCAATAAGGCAAAGCATATGCCGAAGTTTGGTTAATTTCGGTCGGGAGTAAAATTCTAATTTCACTTCAATGAATCCCTTTGGACCACAATGAATGCAAGTAAGAATGAAGAGTTGACAAATTACTGATAAAATTTTTCCTTTTTTTGTACCACCTATTCCTAATTAACTTAATAGGGATAAGTTATTTTTCAAAAACTTAATAGGGATAAGAGTTGACAAAACCCTAACTTAATAAAACATTAAATTAAGTATATTACTTTATTGACACACATGCTATTTGCTAATATTTAATTATTGTTTAGGCCAAAATGCTTAGACATTTGTTTGAATCAAATTCTCATGTTAATAACTGATCTTCCTCATGATCACCTTAAGTGGAATGCAGAAGATGAAGAATGTAAGAAAGTCTTGTATTTTTCTTGAACAGTGTCTTAAAATGGTTCCCCAGCTGGATTTTGGGGACATGCCATTACAATTTATTGCATTCTTCCCACTATACTCTCTTTCATTGTTGACATCACTGTGAATGTAAGGAGTTAGGAGTATATATAAAAACAAGAGTTAGGAGTATATATCAAGCTAGTTTCTCTTCAAAATTAATCAACTGAAATCAAAGCTAATACCGCGAATATTTCGTTGAAATAAGAGTCTAAGCATCAATTACATTCAAATATGTAATCAGAAATGCTTATATATGTCTTTTCAACAGTATTTTCGATGGTAATAACCACTCAAAAGACAACTTATTTAAGAGATTAAGTTAAGCTACAAGCTTAGCAGACATTGATTATTAATTATTTCGTAAACTAGCAAGCAGAAAGGTGAGATATAATTATTTAATCTTTTTGAGTACAGCAACAATGCTAACTCGCTTGGTTACTTCTTTTCCAAGCTTGGAATCCTCAATTATAATCTCTGTCACCTTATCATATAACTTGTGCATTATCTCTTCTCCAAATTGGGTTGAAATAATCGACTCTGTGATTGATCTGATAAGATTAGCTCTGGATTCTGGGGTGGATCGTGTTATGTCCAAAGTGTTTATTGCAATCAAGTCAATAAATTCAATTGTAAATGAACCTTCTTTCTTCACTAAACCTTCAACTTCGTCTTTCGAGGCAATGTAGTAAGGTATATTGAAAGAGTCCAATTTCTCTTCATCAATTAGTCCCTATATATATAACAAAGGATTTGAGATTAATAAAAAAAAAGTTGAATGGACATGTGCAAATTTGGGAATTTAATTTCACCTGTGAAACCATGCAGGACATAGCATTGCCTAGAACTTCCCAATTGTAGTTGTGGTCTCTATCTGTGGTGGGATCTTCGGATTCACGTCCATGAATGATCAAGACCATGCGGCCATTAGATACCATCTCCAACGATCGACATTTCAAGAACGAAATGAAGTCTTCTTGAAATTGAGTAAGGTATGCTTTGATAACTGCAGGGGGGCTAGTTTTTGATATGTAAATCTTCCCTTTGTTTAGTGGTAACCCTCCTTCACTTGTCAATTTTGGTACCTTTTATCATATGATTAATTTCAAGATGTTAGCATATTTCTATTAAGTTTTCATGAAAATATGATCCCGAAAATCAACCTTAACTATACCAATTTCATATGGTTAGAAAAATTCCCTTTAATCCATATAGCACTAGCAATTAATGGAAGAAAATAACTTGTATGGAAAACAAAATCGTTTATTGATTTCCCCCTTTGCTTGAGATGGATGAGAAAACAAAAGACTTATCAAGAGACCAATCCAATGCAAGTTCCATGTATTTTATTATCAAGTATATTGGGAAGCTAATGGCGTTGCTGTTCATAAAGCTTAGCAGACGATTGTCGGCATCTTATGTACCAAAAAGAAAATCAAATTAATTAATTTTAACATTAGAGAATCAGGAGAAACTTTATTACCTTGGAGAGCCAATGTACACTATAAGAGGAATGCAGGAGATGAATAGAGTTTCTAGGGAAAAGCCTGCCATAGAAGGAACCAGGAGCACCCATAGCAAAACTTGAAACATTCTTAAATTTTTCTTGAAAATGAGATAACCCTTTGAAAAGAGTGTTAAAATCATTCCCCACTAAATCATTCAAGTAAAATTGCATTTCTGGTGTTTGGAATCCCAATTCAGTGCAATTTTTGACTGTACTCTCAATCACTGTTGACATTACAAGGAAAGTGGTTGGACTTGAAGAACAACCCAATTCAGCCACATTGAGAACTTTAAATTGACTTGAACAATTTTCCCGGATGAAAGATTGAACTGTATTGTAAAGCATTGCTTGAGTGTCAGTTGCAACCCTTAGCTGCATTCAAAGACAAACTAAAATCAATTTTTTTTTTCTAATTTACTTTGCAAAGAGAAAGAAATTAAAAGAAAAGGGTATTTAGAAATTGGATTAATCAAGGATACCGTATATAATGCAGCATTCTTGACATAGCTATTTTCTCCATCACCTTTGTTCATAAACAACATTTCATTCACCTCCATTGCCATTCTTTGTTTTGCTAACTGAATTGAAATATGTCTGGCTGTAATATATATGAGCAAATCCTTTTTATATACGATCTCTACCATTTGTTATTGTTTACAAGTACTTAAGATTTACATTCGAGAATAGCACTTACTACAAATACATGGGATATTTGGGTGTTTGGATACAAGAATATAACTTTTAATTGTTTGGAGACATGCAAATTTAAGCAAAAAAAGTGTAAGTGTTATTACTCAGTGCAAATCATGAGTACTTATTATAATTTTTCCCTTCTTCTTCTTGGATCATGCACCTAATTAATTATGTAATTAATTAGTAAATCTTAGGCAAAACTATTACATAATAAATTAAACTTTCACCATAATTTTTCTAGATCTTTTAAGGTGTTTTCCAGAAAAACTTTTTCTAGATCTTACGTACAAGACTCTTAAATCACATTTTTTAATCCAACTTATTACGTACAAGACTCTAAAACTATTACGTACAAGACTCTTTTTTAAGGAGGCGCCATAATTTGTTAATCCAAATCACATTCCTTATTTAGTGAATAGTCTGCCTTTCAAGATGCTGCGCCAGGTAAAGGAAGGTGATCTCCTGCCAATTTTTGCTTGCAAAGAAAGAGCACCTCGCAGCAGTCTCCAACCTTGCTTGGCTAGCAAAGCGACATTGAAATTTTCCATGTTCCGAAAACCTAAGCCTCCAAAATCTTTCGCCCTACAAAGCTTCTTCCGAGCTTATAAACAGGTCTTTTATCAATGTTTTGCTTCCACCAAAATCGACTTATAACCATACTATCAATTTCAGCACATGTTGCGCAAAAGCGAAAAGATTCATCGCCAGGTGGGTATTAATTGTAAAACTGATTTGATCATCATCTCCCTCCCACCCTGAGATAGCTAGCGGGTTTTCCAACTCTCAATTTGTTTCGCAATTCTCTCCTTGATCCAATCAAAGGTACTTCGCTTATTTCGGCCTACAAAAGTTGGTAGACCCAAATATTGTTCAATGATATTCTTTTCTTCCACTCCGAAAATACCCTTAATACAATCCCTTGCATCCTAGGTAGACCTGCTAAAGGGTTCGGGTACCCGTCCAGACCCGAAGGTCTGTCCGAAAAATGGGAGGGTTTGAACAAAAATTTAAGACCCGAAAATCGAGCCCTGGACCAAAAACGAGAGGCCCCTTTACAAACGAGTCAGGCCTTGGTTTCCTGTCAAAAGCCCGAGCCCGACCCGACCCTGCCCGTATTGTAGTATATATTATATTATAATATTTAGTATCTTTATTAGTTATATATATATATATATATCTATAATATAACATCACAATACATATTATACTATATAAAATATATTTAGAAAAAATATGGCTAGTAAAAAATTTACATTGTTCATTTTTTTAAAGTTTAATATGTAATTAATTTTTATTATTATTTAAGAAAAAAATTTTTAAAAAATAAACGGGCAGACCTGTGCGGGCCTTGGACATGAAAATATAAATATGGATGGGCTTTGGTCAAATGACCAAGCCCGAATGTTGGGATGGGTCGGGCTCGGACTTGCAAGATTTATGTTATTGTGTAGTAAAAGCCCGACCCCACCCATGAGCAGGTCTAATCCTAAGTAGTATTATTGCTGAATAAACAAACTGATTTCTAAAAGTTTATTTTCTAACTCAAGCATTCCTCATAAATCTTAAGAAAGAGTTGTACTTGCTTGCTCTCAATACTGTTGGCCTTTCCGAACAACAAACTGTCATCAGCAAAAAACAAGTGACTTACCTGGGGTCCATGAACTCCATGTGTTTTTGATGATAACAAAACATTCTATTTATTAATGAGACTAACCAAGCTATCTAGTGTGCACTGATAAATTGAGTATAGTACTTAAGGAAAGGTTATGCGCAAACCAAACCATATAAAGCTCAATATCACAAAAGAAGCATACTAAGGAAAGCCCCTACAAGAAAGCACAAGTAAATTGACATTGAAGAAGACTTAGTTCGGGACATCAAGATGAAAGCTGATCTTAGTGGGACTAACGCTTGAAGCAGAAGCTAGAAGATACAAGTTAGTAAGCATAAGGCATATGTTCAACAGTTGTCTTAGTGCGAGCAAGGCATCTGCTAGAAGCTAACTTAGTGCCAGCAATAAGAAACGTTCATTAGTGAGACTACCATAAACAGTCAGCTAGTTAGATTTTGCCAGCGCTAGAAAAAGACAAAATTACGGCTAGAAAGTTCAAATGGTCACAACAACGGCTAGTTTTGGTAGATTTGTATTTAAAGCCAAAAATAACCGTTGGGAAGCAGATTTGAGCATTCAAGAAGATCATTTAGTGGAAAAACACTTTAGAACTCAAAACCAAGTTGTTTTTCACTCTTATCCTTATATTCCTTGGTTTTTCAAGATTGTTCTTCAACGTTTTATCTTGTAAATCTTGTGTAAAGGTTAAGAGGTGTACCAAGATAAGTTAGGATCTTTTTCACATATTCTTTTCATCTTGTTCTTGCTGTAATCAGTGCGGTGAAGCACTTGAGTTGACCTTGGAGAAGCTTTGTTGATTGTGAGCTTAAATTAGCTCAGTTGTTTGTGTACTAAAAGCTTGGTTGAAGCTTGGTTTGTTGTAACAGCTTGGTGCAGCTTCGTAACTACATCGAATTAGTGGATTGTTGAAATCCTTGGTGGGAATAGCCAAGGTAAAGAACAAAGGTCAAGGAGGACCGAACCTCTATAAATTGATTATGCAAGCTAAGGTTCCTCTAATCTCTTTTAGTTACTTTGCCTTTAAAGCCATTTATAGCATGTCATCTTCTCACTCCATCTCACTCTACAATATATTTACTTACACTTTATACTTGCTTATTAACTCTCATTGTCATATTCATTTATTGCCTACTTGATTCACGTTCTGCACTACACAGTTTTACATTGCTCCAACTAATTGCTTCATATACTCTAGTCGCACTAACGCCCTATTTTGCAAAAAAGTTAGTTAAGCTTAAAAGTTTCAAAGAGTGCCATTCACCCCCCCTCTAGCACAATCTTTGGGACCAACAATTGGTATCAGAGCTTATTCTATTGATCACCATGATTAACATCTTCAAGAGAGATCCATAATGGCTACTTCATCATCATCATGAAATGTTGCGAACATTATTGTAGAAGGTCAGTCCACTCACAAACCACCTTTGTTTGATGGAACTAACTATCAGTGCTGGAAAAACAAAATGTCAATCTACATGCGAGCTCATGACTATGTGATGTGGGAGGTCACCACCAATGGAACTTTCACTCCTACTGAGAAAGATAAAGATGGAAAAGTTGTTGAAAATGATAGAAAAAAATGGACTCCCGAAGATATGAGGAGAATTCAACACTATCCACTATGCAATTAATGCCACTGAATACAACAGAATTTCCACTTGTGAGACTGCCAAGGAAATCTGGGATAAGCTTCAAGTTACACATGAAGGTACATCTCAAGTAAAGGAATCTAAGATAAATCTGCTCACACTAGAGTATGAATCATTCAAAATGGCACCTGGTGAGACTATCACCTACATGTTTGATAGATTCTCTGGAATCACAAATCAGTTGAAGTAGCTTGGAAAACATTATCCAGAAAGTGATTTGGTGAAGAAATTGCTTAGAGCACTTCCAAAATCATGGAAGCCTAAGACTCTAACAATTTGGGAATGTAGAGATCTGAATGTAGTGACACTGGACGAGATATGTGGATCTTTGCTCACTTATGAAAGAGAGCAAAAGAATGATGAAGATGAAGAAAAGGGACTTGCACATAAAGTGTCAGCACTTGAAGAAGAAATAGAACAAATTAAAATGGAAGCTCCAAAGAAGAACAGAAAGAAAAAGAAGGCTACAGTTGCTGCCACTTGGTCAGACTGTAATGTTTCTGATTCAGACAGTAGTGACACCAAACGAGAGACAAATTAGGCCAACCCTTGTCTCATGGCAGATGAGGAAGACTGTGAGGTAAACACTGATCTTTATGAAATTACTATTGATGAGTTGCATGATGAGTATGAAAATTTGTTTAAGGAGTATGAAAATGTCATAGCCATGTATAAATGCTTAAAGAAAAAAAAATGTTGAATTGTTATTGAATTTGGAAACTGTGAAAAATGATTATGATAGCATGCTGGATTCTCTGAAATCTTTAAATGCTAAATTGGAACATGTTAGATCTAAAAATGAGAAATTGTTAATAGAATTGAAGAACTGAAAAAAGGGAAATTTGATGTGACTAATAATAATAAAAGACCCGCTCAGATTAATAGGGAATACAACAGAAGATACTTTAGGCCTAGAGCTATGACTTGTTATATTTGTGACAGGAAAGGTCATCAATCTCCCGATTGCTATCAGAGAGATACGAACCCTACCTGAAGTAAATTAGTTTGGGTGCCTAAAGGTACTTATGTTGTTGCTAATCCTCAAGGACCCATCAAAGTATGGGTACCTAAAACCACAAACTAAAGTTGTGTGTAGGCAGGTTGAGCTAGAGCCAAACGTACACTGTTTGAAGGCTTAACCGAAGGAGATGCAACACTGGTACCTGGATAGTGGCTGTTCAAAACATCTGACCAGGGAAGAGAAAATGGTTACTGAGCTCAAAGTGAAAATGGTGGAAATGTAACCTTTGGAGATGACTCCAAGGGGAAAATTCAAGGAATTGGAACTGTTGGAAAGGACTCTGCTCAGTCTAAGCATGTGTTGTCTTTAAAGGGACTAAAACATAACCTGCTAAGCATCAGTCAGATTTGTGACAAAGGTTAAAGAGTATGCTTTGGCTCTCACTTATGCCAAGTGATTGACATCAAATCAAACAAGCTCATATTGGTTATTGGTTGGTAAGAAGCACAGTAATGTATATGTTATCTTTCTTGATGATTTATGCTTACAAGATAATATTTGCTTAATGGCTAATGATGCTTGCGATAGTTGGTTGTGGCACAAAAGATTAGGTCATGCGAGCAAATTCACTAATTCCAAATCAGTGAGACTAGACTTAGTCACTGGTCTGCCCAAACTGCAATGAAGCTTGTCAGTTTGGAAAACAGGTTAGAAGCTCTTTCAAGTCAAAGAATGTTGTCTCAACTAAGACCAATTAAATTTCTTCACATGAATCTATTTGGGCCAATTGATGTCTTCAGTATGGGAGGTAAATCTTATGGCTTTGTGATTGTTGATGAATATTCTAGATTTAATTGGATTTATTTTCTTAGTCACAAAGATGAGGCTATGGATGTCCTTACTAAACACTGCAGTAGAGTGTTTAACAAATCATATTTAGTTGTAGATGAATCAATTCATGATGTTTTTGATGAGACTAATGATTTTGATGCAACATTAAACCGAGTACATTACTTTATACATGCATGCTATTGGTTAGTTAATTATTGTTTGGCTTAAATGCACCCTAAATTTTATACAGACTGTCATTTTGCACCCTTTGTTACCGAAAATTTATTATATACCTGACAATGCCGTTATGATGCTGACGTGGCATGCCACGTCAGATGAAAATTGCCACGTGGCATGCCATGTAAACCGAAAATTGCGACGGGGCATGCCATGTCAACATAAAAAGAAAAGAAAATAAGAAAATTTTGCCACGTCAGCATGCACGTGGCAATTTCATCCTATGTGGCATGCCAAGTCAGCACTGTAACGAGTCTAACGGCGCCGTAACCATTTTTCGTCACAGAGGGTGTAAATGTACTCAAAATTAAAAATTAAGCTGCGATATGATCAAAATAAAACAGTTGGGTGCAAAGTGGCAATCCGTATAAACGTTAGGGTGCATTTTGACATTTAAGTCATTATTGTTTAGGCCAAAATGTTTAGACTTCCGTTTGTTTGAATCAAATTCTCATGTTTATAACTCTTCTTCATGAATTAAGTTGATTATTGTATCACCTTAAGTGGAATGCAGAAGATGAAGAATTAATCAACTGAAATCAAAGCTAATACAGCGAATCTTTCATTGAAATAAGAGTCTGAGAATCGATTACATTCAAATCTGTAATCAGAATCAGAAATGCTTATATATGTCTTTCAGCTGGATAATAACCACTCAAAAGACAACTTATTTAAGAGATTAAGTTAAGCTACAAGCTTAGTAGACATTGATTATTACTTATTTCGTAAAACTAGCAAGCAGAAAGGTGAGATATTATTTAATCTTTTTGAGGACAACAACATTGCTAACTCGCTTGGTTACTTCTTTTCCGAGCTTGGAATCCTCAACTATAATCTCTGTCACCTTATCATATAACTTGTCCATTATCTCCTCTCCAAATTGGGTTGAAATAATCGACTCTGTGAATGATCTGATGGTTTTAGCTTTGGATTCTGGTGTCATATCCAAAATGTTTATTGCAATCAAGTCAATAAACTCAGTCGTAAAAGAACCTTCTTTCTTCACTAAATCTTCAACTTCGTCTTTCAAGGCAATGTAGTAAGGTATATTGAAAGTGTCCAATTTCTCTTCGTCAATTAGTCCCTATATATGCAATGAATGATCAAAGTTTTTAGGTTAGTTCTTAAGAGTATCCAACAAAAATACAAAAATTAAAGGGGAAAAATTCAAATTCGGGAGGTTTATTAAATATTTTGGCCACTGAATTTGTATAAAGGGATAAATTAACACTTAGAATTCAAAATTTATCGAATACACATCTAAATTCGTAAAAAAGAAACAAATTAGCCCAATCTGGACTGAAATTAGTTTAAAAAATTGGACATAATAACCATTTTTGGACGGAAATTGGTATAGCTCCATTTAATTGTTAACAGAGCCTGTCAAAACAGGGTTAATTATTTGTCCCTTTTATATAAGTTCAGCTGTGTAATTGACAAATTAATCCCTATATATATAAGTTGCTAAGAGTATCCAACAAGGATTTGAGATTAATTAAAAAAAGAAAGTTGAAAGGACATGTGCAAAAATTTGGGAACCTGTGAAACCATGCAGGAAATAGCATTGCCTAGAACTTCCCAGATGTAGTTGTGGTCTCTATCTGTGGTGGGATCTTCGGATTCACGTCCATGAATGATCAAGACCATGCGGCCATTAGATACCATCTCCAACGATCGACATTTCAAGAACGAAATGAAGTCTTCTTGAAATTGAGTAAGGTATGCTTTGATAACTGCAGGAAGGCTGGTTTTTGATATGTAAATCTTCCCTTTGTTTAGTGGTAACCCTCCTTCACTTGTCACTTTTGGTATCTAATTTTATCATATGGATTTCTAGATGTTAGCATACTTCTATTAAGACATGCAAATATGAATTTAAGTAGGATTTTTTTATACCAAAAATCAACCCCAACTATAATTTGAGATGGTTAGAGAAATTCCCTTTAGTCCATATAGCACTAGCAGTTAATTGAAGAAAATAACTTGTATGGAAAACAAAATCGTTTCTTGATTTCCCCACTCGTTGGGATGGATGAGAAAACAAATTAAAGACTTATCAAGAGACCTATACTATCAAGTTCGGTGTAATGTTACGAAGAGGAATGGGAGGGTCTAACTCTATTCATAGTAACACTTGAACTTTAATTGCTTAAAATAATCCCAATATCCTTCACATTGGGCCCCTTGTAATTAAGTAGCCCAAGTATTTTTTTTCTTTTCAATTTGAATTTGGCTTAACACGTGAATAGATTTGCTGAATCTGTGCTTTAAGAATATATATTTTTAAAACTCTTAAAAACACATAGTAGAAAGGATAAAAATAAGTTATTTACCTCAATGCTGATGAGAAGTATATAGGAACTTTTAGTAAATTGATTGATAGGGTACGAAAATTATATATATCAAAATAATTTATTTATCTATACTAATTATAATGCGAGAATCTGAGTTTGTCTTACAAGTTTGACTCAAAGACAAACTGAGTTTTCAAAAAACTCAAAAAACCCAAAAATAAAAACTATTTATTTAAAATAAAGAAAACTACCAAAATGAAGGATAAATATAAAATTTAACTTTTATTTATCTCATTTTAAAAAGAAACTACCAATTTAAATATGTCAAAAAGAATACTACTATAAACTATCTTTTTATTTCTACACTCGCATAGTTAGTGTGAGAACTTGAGTTTGTCTGACGAGTTGATTCGAGACAAACTCGATCATGAAAAGACTAAAAAATCAAAAATAAAAACTAATCATTTAAAAGAAAACCACCAATTTAAGCACAAATATGATATTTAACTTTTATTTATTTCATTTTCTTAAAAAACTACCCATTTAAAAAAAAAAATTATTGTGCCATAAAAGAAAACATAAACTACATATTCAATCAAAACTACCTTTTTAGCTATTTTATCTTCGTACTTAAATTATTTTATTATGTAGTGAGTGCCATGAGTTTAGTATATAGTAATATATAAGCCACTTTCATGAACTATTATCAAATTAACAATTAATTTTAACATTAGAGAATCATCAGCAACTTTATTACCTTGGAGAGCCAATGTACACTATAAGAGGAATGCAGGAGATGGATGGAGTTCCTAGGGAAAAGCCTGCCATAGAAGGAACCAGGAGCACCCATAGCAAAACTTGAAACATTCTTAAATTTTTCTTGAAAATCAGATAACCCTTTGAAAAGAGTGTTAAAATCATTCCCCACCAAATCATTCAAGTAAAATTGGATTTCTGGGGTTTGGAATCCCAATTCAGTGCAATTTTTGACTGTACTCTCAATCACTGTTGACATTACAGCGAAAGTGGTTGGACTTGAAGAACAACCCAATTCAGCCATATTGAGAACTTCAAATTGACTTGAACAATTTTCCCTGATGAAAGATTGAACTGTATTGTAGAGTATTGCTTGAGTCACAGCTGCAATCCTTGGCTGCATTCAAAGACAACAAAAATCAAACTTTTTTTTTTCCAATTTAGTTACTTTGCAAAAAGAAAGAAATTAAAAGAGAAGGGTATTTAGAAATTGGATTTATCAAGGATACCGTATATGCAGCATTCTTGACATAGCTATTTTCTCCATCTCCTGTGTTCATGAACAGCATTTCCTTCACCTCCATTGCCATTCTTTGTTTTACTAATTGAATTTTAAGCACTAATGTTTAAAATATGTCTGGCTGTAAATATATATGAGCAAATCCTTTTTCTATATATGTTTGTCTTATTGTTAGATCATATATGCACCTAATTAATTACGTAATTAGTAAATCTTGGGCAAAACTATTACTTGATGAATCAAACTTTCACCATAATTTTACGTACAAGACTCTTTAAGACTTAAAAGGAGGCATTTGTCAAAATTTGAAATCACATTCCTTTTTTATAGAATAATTATTTTACTTAGTGTAAGCTTATAATAAGTAATGATTTGTCATCTATGTACAAAAAAAGTTCAAATTATCAATTTATGTAAATATCACTTAAATCAATCAAACACTTAATTAAATCTTTTGCTAACTACTCAATTAGTAATTCACCGCGTCGCCTATCCCATCAACTCTTTGAACTTTTCTTGCATCAATAGGTTCTTAATTTTTTTTTGGCCGAACATCAATAGGTTCTTAATTACTACTACTATTTTGGATAAAGCACGTAAGCTTAATTTTTTCTCCTAATTAGCCAGGCTTTAGACAAAAAAAAAGGATCATATTTAAATGCTTAATTTAAAACAAAAGTATTTACTTTATGGCAACCAAAAAAAACTTTACTTGAAATTTTACCAAATATTAGTGAAAAATAATAAAATACAGATATTAATCCCAAATACTTTGTTTCTTTTATTAAAAAATTCTTTTGAGAAAAGAAAAAAATTGGAGTAACTTTTGTACACAATTGTATGACTTCTATATAATTTCGTACACGATTGTATAAAGAGATGAAGAATATAGGCTTCCCGTGTACGAAAGTACTGAACGTGGCAAGGATTGTACGAAGAGGTGAAGAATCTAGGGCTATGTTTGGTGTTAGAGAACATTCTTCATTTTCCATTTCCAAAAATATCAAAGAAACTAGATAGTAACACAACATGTGTCAATGTAAATAAGTATATTTTTAGAGAATGAAGATGACACTGGAGAGAAAATCTCAAAATAAAATAAATGTCCTTCATTTCCACTCCATTGGCATACTTGTCTCAGACATGCTTCCATTAGAATTGTTCTATGAGCTTTAAAAATTAAACGACAGTTCTATTTCTTTTCAGTCAATTATTTTTTTCTAAGTTATGTCATGCTTGCAACATTGGTAAAGCCAAGAAATATGCCTTTTTAGACTCAATTTCAGGCGAAAGAGCCTTTAGAACTTGTTTGCTCCAATGTTCCTCAATTGGATTTTTTGGACATGCCATTACAATTTATTGCATTCTTCCTACTACAGTAAAACCTCTAAAATTAATAATGTTGGGACCATGAAAGTTTATTAATTTAGACAATTATTAATTAATCAATAAATTAATAAAATATTAATTTAAAGAGTATTTTATTGATTCCATAATATGAATTTGATTATATAAATTTAACTAATATACATGCATATGTATTAAATTTTTTTAGTATTCAAACTATTCAGTAATTAAATAAAATTTAATACTAATCACTTATATTTATGTTTGTTGTAGTTCGATAACACAACACCAGAACTTTTGAGTGTAATAAGAAAAATTAGAGATGAAATCCAATTAGATTTAAATTTCATGAAAAAAAAACAATATATTCCTATTTTACTAAATTTTCTTAGTTATATATGTAAATTTTAGAGAATTATTAATTTATAATATTGATGGGACTACATATTGATATAAGGGATTTTATATAAATTATTATCTTATTATTTTATCGAAATTACTAATTTTTATAGCTGGCCCAAGCTGGGACCGGCAAAAATATTATTTTATAGAGATTATTAATTTATAGAGTATTATTTTATAGAGGTTATATTGTATACTCTCTTTCATTGTTAACAATACTGTGAATGTAATTAGGAGTTACGAGTATATATCAAGCTAGTTTCTCTTCAAAATTAATCAACTGAAATCAAAGCTAATACTGCGAATCTTTCGTTGAAATAAGAGTCTAAGCATTAATTATATTCAAATCTGCAATCAGAAATGCTTATATATGTCTTTTCAGTAGTATTTTCGATGGTAATAACCACTCAAAAGACAACTTATATGACGCAGCGGAACATGTTCAATTGAGAAACACACATATAACTCAGAGAAAACTCAGAGAAGATAAATTGAATAAAAATTATTAATCGATTGATTAACCTCAAATTTAAGGTTTACAACCTTTAAATAGTCTCAGGAAATAACGAAAATCAAATAAAAGTAAAGAAAGCCCAAAAACAGTCCAAACGGGCCAAAATAACAAAAGCGATAAAAAACTAAAACTCGCGACAGAAAACTGTAACGGCCTTTTTAGGCTCTAAAGGAAACGTTGAAGCACATCGTAGTCGACTCAAAACCCTTTCCGAAAAGGTATTATAATAATCAAACCGACTTACGATTTGAAAGTTATGGCCTGTTTAAGATGGCCCACCAGCAGGAACTTCAGACCCAAAATCCAAAACGTTACACGCCCTTTCGAACGGACTTTTGACGGTTCATATGATCCATAAATGATATGCGTAGCTCATCCACATCATTATATTTAAGAGATTAAGTTAAGCAGACATTAATTATTAATTATTTCGTAAACTAGCTAGCAGAAGGAGAGATATAATTATTTAATCTTTTTGAGTACAACAACAATGCTAACTTGCTTGGTTACTTCTTTTCCAAGCTTGGAATCCTCAACTATAATCTCCGTCACCTTATCATATATCTTTTCCATTATCTCTTCTCCAAATTGGGTTGAAATAATCGACTCTATGATTGATCTGATGATATTAGCTCTGGATTCTGGGGTGGATCGTGTTATGTCCAAAGTGTTTATTGCAATCAAGTCAATAAACTCAGTTGTAAATGAACCTTCTTTCTTCACTAAATCTTCAACATCGTCTTTCGAGGCAATGTAGTAAGGTATATTGAAAGAGTCCAATTTCTCTTCATCAATTAGTCCCTATATATATAACAAAGGATTTGAGATTAATAAAAAAAAGTTGAATGGTGCTAATTTAGGAATTTTCACCTGTGAAACCATGCAGGAAATAGCATTGCCTAGAACTTCCCAGTTGTAGTTGTGGTCCCTATCTGTGGTGGGATCTTCGGATTCACGTCCATGAATGATCAAGACCATGCGGCCATTAGATACCATCTCCGTCGATCGACATTTCAAGAAAGAAATGAAGTCTTCTTGAAATTGAGTAAGGTATGCTTTGATAACGGCAGGAGGGCTTGTTTTTGATATGTAAATCTTCCCTTTGTTTAGTGGTAACCCTTCTTCACTTGTCAATTTTGGTACCTAATTTTATCATATATATATGGATTTCTAGATGTTAGCACATTTCTATTAAGCTGTCATGAAAATATGAATTTAACCTTTAATGGTAGGATTTTTTATCGCGAAAATCAACCCCAACTATACCAACTTCATATAATTTGAGATGGTTAGAAAAATTCCCTTTATTTTATATAGTACTAGCAAGTAGCAATTAATTGAAGAAAATAACTTGTATGGAAAACAAAATCGTTTCTTGATTTCCCCCTTTCCTTGAGATGGATGAGAAAAGAAAAGACTTATCAAGAGCCCTATATATCCTATCAAGTTCTATGTAATGTTATGAAGAGAAATGGGAAGGTCTAACTCTTTATTCGTACTGAAACACTATAACTTTAATTGCTTATCCCAACATCCATCATATTGTGCCTCTTATAATTAAAGTAGCCCATTAATAATATATAAGTATGTTAGCCTGCGCTTAGAGACATTTCTTCGATTTGGCTTTGGATTTATATATGAAGAGGTAGGATCTGGACTTTAAAAATAGGCATGTTGCAACTCTTAAAAACATATATGAGAAAAGACAAAAGATAGGTTAGTTATCTCAATCTCTCAATCCTGGTGAAAAGTATATTGGGATTTTAAGTAAATTTTGATAGGATACAAAAATTATATATAGTGGTACATATAAACTACTTTCATGAATTATTATCACAAGTATATTGGGACGCTAATAGTACTGTTGTTTATAGAGCTTAGCAGACGATTGTCGGCATCTTATGTAACAAAAAGAAAATCAAATTAATTAACTTTAACATTAGAAAATCAGAAGCAACTTTATTACCTTGGAGAGCCAATGTACACTATAAGACGAATGCAGGAGATGAATGGAGTTCCTAGGGAAAAGCCTGCCATAGAAGGAACCAGGAGCACCCATAGCAAAACTTGAAACATTCTTAAATTTTTCTTGAATGGCAGATAACCCTTTGAAAAGAGTGTTAAAATCATTCCCCACCAAATCATTCAAGTAAAATTGGAATTCTGGGGTTTGGAATCCCAGTTCAGTGCAATTTTTGACTGTACTCTCAATCACTGTTGACATTACAGTGAAAGTGGTTGGACTTGAGGAACAACCCAATTCAGCGACATTGAGAACTTCAAATTGACTTGAACAATTTTCCCGGATGAAAGATTGAACTGTATTGTAAAGCATTGATTGAGTCACAGCTGCAACCCTTAGCTGCATTCAAAGACAACAAAAATCAAACTTTTTTTTCTAATTAATTAAGTTACTTTGCAAAGAGAAAGAAATTATTAAAAGAAAAGGGTATTTAGAAATTGGATTTATCAAGGATACCGTATATAATGCAGCATTCTTGACATAACTATTTTCTCCATCTCCTTTGTTCATAAACAACATTTCATTCACCTCCATTGCCATTTTTTTCTCCTTTGTTTTGCAATTTAAATTCTAAATTAAGCTGTTTTTATACTTAGAACTCAAGCACATATGTTTAAACTTTGAAAAGTATGTATGGAGGCATTATCGCCTAGTCAAAAGTAGTTGAGAGAATCTCTCACTTTCCAACATTATCAACAAATTACCCTATTTATACAGTTTCTAGCCTTTGCTGTTGATTATTTGGTTCCCTTGATAAAATTGTGTATGGTTGTAGATGTTTGATTTGTCACCAATCACCATTTACCACCCCAAGTCGAATAGTATTTTTGATTTATTATCTTTGACTTCTTCATGGATTATTATTATGGCCGCCTAATTAATAATCACATATGCATTACTCGTCAATTTTAGGCCAATTAATTGAGTTAATTAAAGGGTTTAAATATAATAGGATGATTAACAACCCATTAAGATGATGTTGCCTAATCAATTTTACTTTCACCTTAGTTTTTTTTTCTTTTACTTTTTTGCGAATTACTTTAACCTTAGTTAAACAACAAAAATACAAAAGTAATAGGGAAAAAAGGCTAAATGACCCTTTTGCCCCCTCAGCTTGTAACGGTTTGGACATTTTGCCCCTTATAGTTTTATTGCGGACATTTTTCCATTGAACTCTTATTTTGGAGGTTCATTGCCCCCTTCGTCAAGAAAGTGACTAACGGTGCTGACATGGAAAAACCATGTCAGTACCGAGTGAGACGTGGACTTGTCACATGTAATTTTGTCACCAAAATTTTAACAGTTTAGGGGTAAAACATCAAGATTTTAAGAGTTTAGGGGAAAAACATTCAGGGTTTTAAGAGTTTAGGGTAAAATGATTAAATTTTGAAAGTCCATACGTCACTCGGTACTAAGGTGGCATGTTCATATCAGCACTGTCAAAGATTTGTTAGTCAATTTTTGGCGGGGCAATAGGGGCTAAAAAATAAAAGTACAAGAGACAAAATATCTACTATAATAATAATTTAAGTAGAGCTGGCAATTGGGCGGACTCGGGAGGGTTCGGGTACTTCGGGTTCGGGTATTTTCGTGTTCGGGTTAAGTCGGGTTCGGGTATTTTCGGGTTCGGGTTAAGTCGGGTTCGGGTATTTTCGGGCTCGGGTTATGTCGGGTTCGGGTATTTTCGGGTTCGGTCTCAGGTAGGGTTTGGGTTTGGACTCGGGTCGGGTTCGGGCTCGGGTTTGATTTCGATTCGATATTCAGAATCCAATCTGGATCCGGCTCATCCCGGTTCAAGTGTAAGCTCTTTTTAAAGATTTTTTTAAATAAAAATAATTGTTTTATCTTTTATATTATAAGTTTATTGATAATATATAATATAATAATATAATATAACATTATTATCAATATATATATATAAAGATTGAATAATTGTTAAAAGTTACTAACAAATGATTAATAGCGAAAGAACAGTCTCATCCATAAAGACATTAAGAGAGTTCCGAAAACTCGACCACTCGTTGAAAAATGAAAACCCTTCTTCAGATAAACTACGGTCACCGACCATTATTAAGTGGCGTGCAACATTTAAATTAATTGAATTAAATATAAAATACATATACTTTATTACT
>AWUE01019105.1:0-31464 GCA_001974825.2 Corchorus olitorius
AAAACAATTTTCATTGAGTTTTGAAATTTGAGACAATTTTGAACAAGTAACAATTTAAAGGAAAAATACGTTAAACAAATAAATCATATTCTATAGTGCACAAATAATAAATAAAGATCAAAGCCGCATAAAACAAATAGTAAAAAGAACCAAACCTATTCATCCAAAACTCACCCAAACTCGTGATATGGGACCAAACAGAATAATAACAAAAATAATGAGTACTAGAAGAGAATTTTACCCCAAAGGAATTTTACTCCACTATTCTCCAAATCCAACAGAAAGCCACGTATCGTGGCTTTGTTTTTATTTATTGCCCCTTTCGCAAATACTCCCTAGCTACTCTCGGTCATGGCTCTCTTTGCCAAGTGGTTAATTGCCACCAATTGAAAAGGCAAAGCCGTAAGTGACTAAGCAATTTTCCAATCGGTTTGTATTCCTGTTTGGTTTCTTAACAAAGCATTGATGTAATTTTTGGCAGCCGTCTAATATTTCTAACGTGTCCGTGTTTTTTTGTTTTCGTGTGTGATCTTGTGTGTGTCCCTTTCTTTTTCTTAGGGTTAGGGAAAAGAGAGTCTTTATATAGGCTTAAATTCTTTGGGAGCAAGTAATGTGAGGAAATTACCAGGAAATTTCCCAGCACAGACTTATTTAACATGTGTTATAATTATTAATTTGACCCACTTAACTAGCCCAAATAAATAATTACTAAAGCCCAAACACAACCCAATAAATTTAACCCAAACCTAACCAAGCCACATCACTGGGCTTAAGCCAAAACCAAACCTAAACTTATCCTAAATTAAATTTCGGTGTCTACAGGGGAAAATCATCATGATTCAAAAGAAGAAAAAAACTTGAATAAATTAAATAGAACAACGGTGTTAGCATTGTGAAAAGAAAAGATAAAAAAAAACATGTAGTTGTAAGTTGCTTCCTTTTTTATTTGATAAGGTTATAAAAGTAATTGCAATTTCCTTATTACAAATTTGATAAACTATGATTTATTGAATAATAATTATTTATTTTTATTGTACCAATTAATAAAAATTTCTGGTAGACCGCCCCTTTTTGAAATTTTCCCTTTTTTTTTACAAGTTCAAAGGGGAAATGTCCATTAAACCAAATTCATGACATTTCACCATTGAAACCATGTAGGAAAATTTCCCAAACGTAGCAGCCATCTCTGTCCGAAGGATCTAATGCTTCAGGACCATGAATTATCAGCACCATGCGACCATTACTTACCATCTCCGACGATCGACATTTCAAGAAAGAAAGGAAGTCTTGTTGAAATTGAGAAAGGTAAGCTTTGCTAACTACATGAATTGGCTGGTTTTTGATATGTAAATCTTCCCCTTGTTTATTGGTAACCCTTCTTCATTAGTAAATTTTGAAGACAAGAGCTATTAAAGCAATCAAAGTAATTAAAGTAATTGATTGAGCAATCAAAGTGATTATTGACAACGTGTTCTAGCTTTATTGCTGCTTGGTCAATTCTGCACGTTGTCAATCAATTACTTTGATCGCTCTCGTCTTCAAATTTTTGTAAAATTTATGAGTTATTATATGGTATACTGATCGTACAAAATTTGAACTCTACAACCGAGGTGAGGAGTTGTCACATATCCATTTTCTAAATTAATTTTGATTTTCAAAACTATTCCCTAAAAGACACATGTCAGCCCACATGTGTAGTCTACTAAAATTCATCGACAGTAGACCTGATAATAACTCTTTATTTATACTCCCTCCGTCCCACTATATTTGTCCATTTTGGGACTAGTTTTTGTCCCAAATTATGTGTCCCATCTATAAAATCAAGGCACTTTTGACTACTTTTTACCCTTGTTAAATGTTGGAAGAGAAACATATGCTAAGTAAAGTTGGGATTACTTTTGGAAAGTATAGTAAAAATTGTATAGAATTTTGAGAGCCAACTAATTTAATTTCTTAATATTAGTGCTATGGTAAAATGGGACATATAAAATGGGACTGAGGGAGTATATAATACAAGAAATTTTCATATCAGCAACTTTATTTTTGGAATAAATCAATTTGATAATTGTGTAATATTTACCTTGGAGAGCCAATGTACACGGTAAGAAACAACTTTATTTTTGGAATAAATCAATTTGATAATTGTGTAATATTTACCTTGGGAAAAGCCTGACATGGAAGGAACAGGAGCATCCATTGCAAAGCATGAAACAACAATACAACATTCTTATATTTTTCTTGAATGACAAGTAATCCTTTGAAAAGAGTGTTAAAATCATTCCCCACCAAATCACAAGTAAAATTGGATTTCTGGGATTTGGAATCCAAATTCCCTGCAATTCTTAACTGTACTCTCAATCACTGTTGACATTACTGTGAAAGTGTTTGGACCTGCAGCACACCCCAAATCAGCCACATTAAGAACTCCAAATTTACTTGAACAATTTTCCCGAATGAAAGATTGAGCCGCATTGTAAACTATTGGCTGGATTATAGCTACAACTTTTTGCTGCAATTCAAAGAAAATCAACAAAATTAAACTTTTTACTTTATAAAAGAAATAATATATGATGAAGTAAACAAAAGAGTATTTAGAGATCAGACCGTATATCCAGAACTCTTGACATAGCTTTTTTCTTATCTCCTTTGTTCATAAACATTATTTCCTTCACCTCCATTGATATTTTTCTCCCCTTTATGTTAATTTGCATTCTAAAATTAAACTGTTTCTATACTTACACTATTTCAAGCTTGTGTGAAATACACATCCATGAGGACTACCTAGTTTTTGTCCTATGAAATGTCTCCACCCAAATCTACAATTTTGACTACATCTTTACGTAGGAAGATAAGAGATGAGTGAATATATAAAATTTCATGGGCATAATGCCCATTTCCCAATAAACTTTCACAAAAAGGGCATAATTTCCTCTTGAATTTTAAATTTGGAAATTTCATCATTTAAACTATCAAAATCGAGTCAAATTTCCCTTGAATTTTTAATTTGGAGCTTTTTGTTAAAATGGGAATATCTCACATCGTATAAGTGTGACAGTGTGACATGACTGAGTGTCTTATATACAGTCTGGAGCTCTCCACCTATTGCCAATTGGTTTTAGGTTGGATGCTTGATATGGTATCAGAGCTCAGGTCTGTCCCATTACCCCAGACTCGGTTGAACACGTGTAGACCCGATGTGTTGTTCCAGGCTACACGTGAGGGGGCGTGTTAGAATGGTAATATCGCACATCGTAAAAGTATGACATGACTGAGTGTCTTATATAACCTATTGTCAATTGGTTTAGGTTAGAGGCCTGACACTTTTAACCCTAAATGGAGAAAATTTCAACTTTCAAACAAGTGTTCGGGGTGTTACCAATGGGAATTTTTACGCATCAAACCTAGAAAAGAAACCTAAATTAAGTAGCCAGTAATACCAAGCAAAAAAACACTCAAGATGTTGAAGCATATGATCTCGAAATTGCTACGAAAGAAAGGAGAAGAAAATTATTAGATTTTTTTTTTGAAAATTGTTAGATTAAATTAGTATTATAAATAGGGCTGTAAACGAGCCGAGCTCGAACGAGCTTGAACACGAACTCAATTTTGTTCGCGAACATTTTGCTTTGTTCAAGCTCGGCTCGTGTTCGTTTAAAAAATTTGGTGTTCGTTCGAGCTCGGCTCGTTTAAAATTTAGAGTGTTCGAAGCTCGTTCAAGCTCGGCTCGTTTAAGAAAATGTTCGTAAACATCAAACGAACATGTTAACAAACAATAATTGAACATTTTTACAAAAAATTAAATTGTTCATAAACAAAAAATTGTTCATGAACAATGTAATAATTCCCTATCAAATGAACAAAAACAAACAAAATATTATATAATTATATATATTATATATAATAATTAAATTTTAATTTAAATATATTAGATAATAGAATATTATGATTTTTATAATTTTTATTAATAATATATATTATTGTTAATATATAAATAATTATATAATAAATGAACGTTCGATTATTATATAAACGAACACTTAATCGAACAATAAACGAGTCTGTTCGTGAACACTTAAATGAACAATAAACGAGCATGTTCGTGAACATAAACGAACTGAACACATCTTGTTCAAGCTCGGCTCGTTTAATAAATGAACACTAAATTTTTGTTCAAACTCGTTTGTTAACTAAATAAACGAACATAAACGAGCTTTAATCGAGCCGGTTCACAAGCTGTTCATCGAACTTGCTGTTCATTTGCAGCCCTAATTATAAATAACTAAAGATCTCGTAAGTTTTTTCTGGTTGTTGCTCACTTGGGTTTAACCAATTTCAAGGGACTTCAAACAAGTTGAAAGCTTTAAACTTTTGGTTCATTAGACTGATGCAATTGCATAGAGTTAAAGCTGCGTGAAAACTAAAAGGTTGGGTTTAACCTAAACATTACGAAGGGAAAGAATACAAGAGAATAATTAATTATATTTATTTGCTTATAAGGGTTCGTAACTTGAGGTGGCATCACCTCCTTCATTGATAGTGTATAGTATTGATACATTATTTATTTTTTTTTTAAAAAAAAAGCAAGGATTATTATTTGATATATACCGATGGTGTAAATTTGGATTCCACAAACGTGGTGACACATGTCCATTTTCTAAATTAATTTTGTTTTTAAAATTCAAAACTATTCCCTAAAGAACACATGTCAACCCTTCAGTTTCCCCCGCATGTCATGTAGGAAGCGCAAGAAAGATAAATACACCAATGAAAACAAAACCAAACAATAATAACCAAAACAAAGCCCCCAAGGAAAACAAAAGACAACAGCCACTGATCCCAAACTCAAAAAAACGCAGCAACTTAATCAAAAACTAGTCATCAAAGTCGACCCCCTATCAATACTTGATTTCGCCAAACTATTAGTAATGCCGTTAACTTCTCTAAACACATGCTTTACTGACCAAACTTTAATCTTCATCTTTAACCTCTCAATTTTAAACATGATTTGTTTAAATCTCCATGGAACTGTCTCCCTGTTGTTCACCTACTTTACTGCATTTGGGAGTCACTCTCAATAATGAGCTCTTTCTCTTCTGCCCGAACTGAAGCAACAAAAATCAGAAAAGCTTCCTTAATAGCCTTGATTTCAGCCATGTTTGAATCTGCAATTCCAATCGATATAGGATTGATACATTGACGGTGCATCAAATATAAATCCTTAAAGACTTATCACAGAAACTAAGACTATCTGCTTAAAATCTTGGTTTCGAATCTTGTTAATGAAGAAAATGAGTGTTGGTAGAGCTTCCCTCAATTAAGATTCGACGCGACTCGACTCTAAATTGGTCGAGATTTAATGTGGTCACCAGATACTGACAGATTCATACCAAAAAAATAAGACTATCAATTAAAAAGATCCAAATTAATATTGCCTAACTATTGTGTGAAGAATACGACTTTTACAAATTCATGCAACTCACTGTATATGCTTGGCCTAGGAGGGCATTTCCATCCTCCACAAAATATATGGATAGTCAAAACTATTTTATTAGTCATAAATAAATTTAGTTATTTGTTGAAAAATTAAATAAATTACAATCAATCTTTATTAAATTTTATTTCAAATGATTATCATTGGTTTTTATCTAATTAATCTATACTTTTTTAAATATATTAATCAATAGTTTTCTTATCTTATCTTATCTTATCTTACTACTATGTAAAATCACGAACTCAAAAATTCTAATTGGAAAATTTCAAAAATACCCTTAGTATTGTAGTATAATAATTTTTTAATAAGTATTCTTTTTAATCATTTAACTTTTTTATTTTTTTTAGATGATTCAACTTTTTTATTAATTATGGAAAGAAATTGTAAATCCAATATTTAAATTTTTTAAATTATTGAAAGATATTAATAATCCATTATAATTGTAATTAATAATTTGCTTCTAATAATTATTTTTAGATTATAATATATTTAATTATAATATTATTATTTATAGTCTTGAAACTTTTTATTTTAATTATGTAAAGATATTGTAAATACAAAATATAATTATAATAATTTATTCCCCATAATTATTTGAAATACATTTTATTTGTAATTTATATTTATTTAATTTAAATAAATCATGAGCATTAAGGAAAAAATTAGTTTAATACTTTACAAGTTTTAAAAAATTGGTCTTATGTCGAGGTTGTCAAGATTAAAGTTTTCTATGCCAAGGAAAAAAAATTGTTGGTTTACTTTCGTTTGGGAAGTTTCCCAACGGTGATTTTTCAAAGTAGTGCTTCAATATTCTTTCCAAAAAAAATAAAAAAAAATGGTTTAATACTTTACATCATCTAACCAAATCTCAGCAACATTGGATTGAAGAATTTGATTTTACGAGCATCTGAATTTTGTTTCGGTTTAATTAAAAATTAATTTAGAAAAATAAGAAATACGAAATTAAAAACGTGAAAAGCCCTCGAATCTTTATGGCGTTTAATTATATATTTTTATGGTTATTTTAGCCAAAAATTGAGGAGAAATCTTTCGGGTCAATTTTTGCAAAATTTTAGCTGAAATCGTGTACTTAACTAACCATCACAGTTTTTGGCTAAAAACGTGTTCCGGAGACCCGGCTCAATTTTGCATGATTTTTGACTCGGAGACTACTTGAAATATCTATATTCATCAAATAAAATCTCAGTCACGTTGGATTTAATAATTTATTTTACGAGTATCTGATTATTGTTTCGATTTAATTAGAAATTAATTCGGAAAAATAGGAAAAACGATATTAGAAACGTGAAAAGCCCTTCAATCTTTTTGGCGTTGAATTCTATATTTTTTATGAGTATTTTAGCCAAAAATTGAGAAAATATCTTTTGGGTCAATTTTTACAAAATTTTAGCCGAAATCGTGTAATAACCATCACAGTTTTTTGCTTAAAAGGCGTTCCAGGGCCCGGCTCAATTTTGCATGATTTTTGGTGCCAAGACTCCTTGAGATATCCATATTCATCTAATCAAATCTCAACCACATTGGATTTAAGAATTTGTTTTTACGAGCATCTAAATCTTGTTTCGATTTAATTAGAAATTAATTCAGAAAAAATATGAAAAACGATATTAAAAGTGTGAAAAGTCCTCCAATATTTTAGGCGTTAAATTATATATATATTTTACGAGTATTTTATCCAAAGATTGAGGAAAAATTTTTTGGGTCATTATTTGCAAAATTGTAGTCAAAATCGTGTACTAATGATCACGGTTTTTTTTAACTAAAAAACTCGTTTCGGGGCCCCGGCTTAGTTTTAACTGATTTTTGGCGCCGAGACTCCTTGAAATATCTATATTCATCTTATAAAATCTTAGCCACATTGCATTAAAGGATTTGATTTATGAGCATCTGAATCGTGTTTCGATTTTATTAGAAATTAATTCAGAAAACTATGAAAAACAATATTAAAAACGTGAAAAACCCTTCAATCTTTTTGGAGTTAAATTATATATTTTTCTATGAGTGTTGTGGCTAAAAATTTAGGAAATATCTTTCGGGTCAATTTTTGCAAAATTTTAGCCGAAATCGTGTAATAATCATCACGGTTTTTGGCTAAAAACGCGTTCCGGTGACCAGTTCAGTTTTGCATTATTTTGGCACCGAAACTCCTTGAAATATCTATATTCATCTAACCAAAATGCATCAGCCATTGTTTTTACAAGCATCTGAATCATATTTCGATTTAATTGGAAATTAATTCGGAAAAATATGAAAAACGATATTAAAAGCGTGAAAAGTCCTTCAATCTTTTTGGCGTTGAATTATATATTTTTTATGAGTATTGTGGCTAAAAATTGAGGAAAAATATTTCGGGTCAATTTTTGCAAAATATTAGCCGAAATAGTGTAATGATCATCACAGTTTTTTTCTTCTTGCTAAAAACGGGTTCCGGGAACCTGGGTCATTTTTGCATGATTTTTGACGCCAAGACTCTTTGAGATATCCATATTCACCTAATCAAATCTCAGCTACATTGGATTCAAGAATTTGTTTTTACGACCATTTGATTCTTGTTTCGTTTTAATTAGAAATTAATTCAGAAAAATATGAAAAATGATATTAAAAGCGTGAAAAGTCCTCCAATCTTTTTGGCTTTAAATTATATATACTTTATGAGTATTTTAGACAAAAATTGAGGAAAAAATTTTCGGGTCATTTTTTGCAAAATTATAGCCGAAATCGTGTACAACCATCACGGTTTTTTGGCTAAAAACGCGTTCCGGGGCCCCGGGTCAATTTTGCATGATTTTTGGTGGCGAAATTCCTTGAAATATCTATATTCATCTAACCAAATCTTAGCCACATTGGATTTAGGGATTTGTTTTTACAAGCATTTGAATCATGTTTCGATTTAATTAGAAATTAATTTGAAAAAAATGATAAAACGATATTAGAAGCGCGAGAAGCCTTTTAATCTTTTTGGCGTTGAATTATATATTTTTATGAGTATTATGGCTTAAAATTGAGAAAATATTTCGGATCACTTTTTGTAAAATTTTAGCTGAAATCGTGTACCATCACGGTTTTTTAGCTAGAAACGCGTTTCGGGGCCCGTGTCAGTTTTGTATGATTTTTGGCGCCTAGACTACTTAAAAAATATATATTCATCTAATTAAATATCAACCATATTGTATTTAAGGATTTGTTTTTACGAGTATCTAAATCTTGTTTCGATTTAATCAGAAATTAATTTCGAAATAAAATAGGGAAAACGATATTAGAAGTGTGAAGAAGGATTTCAATATTTTTGGCGTTGAATTATATATTTTTTATGAGTATTTTCGCTAAAAATTGAGAAAAAATCTTTCGGGTCAATTTTTACAAAATTTAGCCGAAACCGTGTATTAACCATCACGGTTTTCGGCTAAAAACGCGTTCTGGGTCCTATCTCAGTTTTGCATGATTTTTGGTGTCGAGACTCCTTGAAATATTTATATTTATCTAACCAAATCTCAGAATTTAAGGATTTGTTTTTACGAGTATCTGAATCTTATTTCAATTTAATTAGAAATTAATTCAGAAAAAAATAGGAAAAACAATATTAGAAGTTTTAAAATCCTTTCAATCTTTTTGATGTCAAATTATATATTTTTTATGAGTATTTTAGCCAAAAATTAAGGAAATATCTTTCGGATCAATTTTTGCAAAATTTTAGCCGAAATCGTGTACTAACCATCACGTTTTTTTGGCTAAAAACGCGTTCCAGGATCATGGCTTTGTATTGCATGATTTTTGGCGCCGAAACTCCTTGAAATATCTTTATTCATCTAATCAAATCTCAGCCACATTGGATATAAGGATTTGTTTTTACCTGCATCTGAATCTTGTTTCGATTTAATTAGAAATTAATTCAGAAAAAATTATGAAAAACGATATTAAAACGTGAAAAGTCCTCTAATCTTTTTGGCGTTGAATTATATATATATATATTATAAGTATTTTTGCCAAAAATTGAGGAAAAATCTTTCGGGTCATTTTTATCATCATGGGTTTTGACTAAAAACGTGTTCTGAGCTCCGGCTCAGTTTTGCATGATTTTGGCATCGAGACTATTTGAAATATCTATATTGTCAAATGAAATCTCAAGCATAATGGATCTAGAGATTTGTTTTTACGTGCACTTTAATCTTGTTTCGATTTAATTAGAAATTAATTAAAAAAATATGAAACAAAAATTTGATTAATATATTCTCAATAATCTGTAAAAATTTAGAAAAATTTAATTTTTTCAAAATTAACATTGATATTATATTTGCACAATATGTAACTTAAAATATGTTTTAATTAAAACTTCAACTGCACGTGTGGAACACATAGCCAATTACTAGTATCAATTAAAAGTTTGAACATGTATGATGTATCAATTGGTTTCTTCTCAAATTTAAAAAGTTTTTTTTTGAGGTACTTAAATTTAAAATTTTATATACAAGTATAAATATAATAATCTAATTAAAATATGTATAAATTTTGAATTGGGTCTTAATTATTAGTGATTTGACTTTTAAAAGTAAATATACAAGTGATGATTTTTCCACTTGAGAATTGAGATAGATTAGACTCGACATAACTATAGATATATATAGCACCTGAAAATTAAACAAAAATGTACGGAATAAGAAGATAAGAGATCAATGAATATATAAAATTTCATGCCACAATTGGAGATGTTTAAATACCGGTGGTTATAAAATTGAGTATTGTAGTAGCATAAATAAAGCAAAACAGATTTTAAAAAAAAAATACAATGGAGGTGAAGGAAATGCTGTTCATGGAAAAAGGAGATGGAGAAAACAGTTATGCCAAAAGCGCAGGATTAACGGTATATATTCTTCATATATATGATAATCAGTCTTGTCTCGTTTTACTTTTCTTTGCTTCTATTATTTTATAAAATTATATACAATGAATTTGATAAAATGCAGGAAAAAGTTGCAGCCGAAACACAGGCAATAGTCTACAAGGTGGTGGAATCTGTGTTGAAGGAAAAATGTGGTGATCAAGTTCTGAACATTGCAGACTTGGGATCTGCTGCGGGTCCTAACACTTTCACAGTTATGTCGACAGTGCTTGATAGCACAATCAAAAGTTGCAGTGAATTGGGATTCGAAATCCCAGAAATCCAATTTTACTTGAATGATTTGTTGGGGAATGATTTTAACACACTCTTCAAAGGGTTATCTTTAATCCAAGAAAAATATAAGAATGTTTCATGCTTTCCCATGGGTGCTCCTGGTTCTTTCTATGGTAGGCTTTTCCCACGAAATTCCATGCATCTTTTGCATACCTCTTATGGGATTCATTGGCTCTCCAAGGTTAGATTTCTTACAATTTTTCGGTTTAAGAGACAATTTGGCCTTTGAACATGTAAGAAATGGACAAATTAGTTCTTGAAATTTTAATTAAAATTGTCAAATATACACTTGAATTTGTAAAAAAAGTAACAAATTAGTCTTTTGATGGAAATTGATTAAATTTCGCTAACAATTGGACTGACATTATTCCATTAACCATCTAATTTGAACGGAAATTGGTATATGGTTCCGATAAATTCCGTTTAATTGTTAGAAGAATTTAACCAATTTTGTCCAAAAGAACTAATTTGTCCCTTTTTTACAAGTTTATAAGTGTGCAATTAGCAATTTTGGAAGTTAAACGACTAATTTGTCCATTTCTTACAAGTTTAGGGGCTAAATTGTCTATTAAACCATAGTTTTTCTTATACAATTATGTTTGATTTTGATTATATACTACTAATTAATTGTTTCAAAAATGGCCATGAATTTAATTAAAAAGGCACCAATAATCACAGACGAAAAAGGGTTATCACTAAACAAAGGGACGATCTATATATCTGAAAGCACCCCTCCTGCAGTTTTAAAGGCCTACGTTTCTCAGTTTGAAGAAGACTTCCTTTTGTTCTTGAAATGTCGATCCCCGGAAATGGCACCTAATGGACGCATAATCTTCATTATTAATGCAAGGAAATCCGATGATCCTATCGGTAAAGAAAGCATTTATTTTTGGGAACTCCTGTCTAAGGCCATATCTTACTTGGTTTCACAGGTGAAAAATGCCTTGTCTTACAAGTAATTCTTACCCTTTTCTGATGAGAAAGTTATTTTTATACTCTAACATTTCTAATTGAACAATATTAATTATTATAACAGGGGTTGATTGATGAAGAGAAACTAGATTCCTTCAATGCACCAATCCACACTCCATCTCAAGACGAAGTTGAGGAATTAGTGAAGAAAGAGGGCTCTTTCACAATTGAGTTCATAGAATTACTTGATATTGATCTTGTAGGTGTTTGGTCTAGTCCGGAAGCAAAAGCTAAAAATGTGAGAGCATTTTCGGAGCCATTGATTTCACACCAATTTGGAGATAAAAATGTGATGGACAAATTATATGACAAGGTGACACAGATGGTCATTGAGGATTATAAGATGCAGAAACCCGAAACCATGAAAAATGTTAGCCTTGTTGCTGTTTTGAAAAAGAAAGAGACACACTAACCTCAGTAAAATCATGTGTGCTATTTTGAGTATAGAATAAAGTATATTACTACTAGTTATTTCCTGAAGAATAATGATCGCGTGGCTCTTGGTCGAGTGGCTAGGAGTACACATACCAACCTCACCTGGCTAGTAAGATTTCGACCTCGGCCTTGTCTTCCCCATCCCCTATGTATTTTTTTTTTTTCTTTTTGCTACTTATCCCCTATGTATTGTATTGATTATCAATAATTCTTTTATGCAAAAGAAAAATTGTTGAAGAATAAGGTATATCTTAATTATGGTAATTTTCAGTATTTACATCAAGGGAGAGGCTACAAGTACTCATGATTTGCACTCAAGAATGGTACTTGGTACAAATATAAGGGATAGTCAGGTGTTTGGATAAAAGAATTTTTTTTTTTGTTTGGAGACATGCAAATTTAAGGTAAAAAAGTGTAACTACTATTCTTAAGTGCAAATCATGAATACTTACAGCTTTCCCCTTATATTAATTAAGAATTCATTATGATTGACATGCCTCCAAATTATTACCATAACTTTGAAGTTTGAAAGTATTTGATTCTACTATATAGTTAGATATAATGTCATTATTATATACAATCATTCATCAATTTTATATATGCTTGGTAATGAACATTCAAAAGTGAATGCAATTTGATTTTAATTATGATCACAATTTCAAAAATCTGCCCACAATGTGACACCCTAGTAGTTAAAGCTTGTGACTTCTTGTAGGTTGTCCCGAGTTCGAATCCTGGGATAGGTTGGGTGGGATTATGGAAAAAAAGAGGATTACCTTTTATTGTATAGTCCATTTTAATATCATGTTCATGAAAAAAAAAATCAAAAAAATTCTTTCTTTATTAGCATCCAAAATGTCTAGTTTTTTGCAATAATAGCTCACGATATGAATGTTTTGAAAAGGCCTACCAACCAACAAATTTGGTCCAAAACTATTTCTCTCGACAAAGAGCCCAGTATAATAATACAGGTCAGAGGGTAGCAAAAAAAAACTAATACAGGTCAGAGGGTAGCAAAAAATAATAATACAGGTCAGAGGGTAGCAAAAAATAATAATACAGGTCAGAGGGTAGCAAAAAAATAATAATACATGTTAGAGGGTAGCAAAAAAAAATAATACAGGTCAGAGGGTAGCAAAAAAATAATAATACAGGTCAGAGGGTAGCAAAAAAAATAATAATACATGTCAGAGGGTAGAAAAAAAAATAATACAGGTCAGATTTCATTCTTTTTGAGCACAGCAACAATGCTAATTTGTTTTGTTGCTGCATTTCCTTTCCTCACATGCTCGTCTAGAATATGGGTGGCCTTGTCATACAGCTCGTCCATCACATCTGCCCCAAACTGGTTTGAAACAATGGGCTCCGAAAAGGATCTATAGCATTTCATTCGACATTTTGGGTTCGGCAAAAAATTTTGATCACCAATCTGCGATACAATTGTGTCAATAAATTCTGTCGCCAATGAATCTTCTTTGTCTAAAAAATATTGAACTTCATCTTTAGAAGGATTATTATAGAAGGGTACATTGAAGGATTATACTTCTTAGTTCTTAGGATGAACCCAAAATTATACTTGGGATGAATCCAAATCACTGTCGACATGAACTCAAGACCCAAATCAGCTAGTATTTGCTACTGTAGACAATAATTAATCGAACCAGTTATAATTAAGCATAAGTTATAATTTGCTAGTAATTAACCAGTGAACAATGTTAAAAAATCGAACCGGTGACAGAACTTGATTATTATTTCTTCATTTCATAAACTATAGCAAAAAGATGAGACATTATTTAATCTTTTTGAGTACAGGAATAGTGCTAACTCCCATGGTTGATTCTTTTCCAAGCTTGGAATCCTCAACTATAATCTCTTTCACTTTATCATATAACTTGTCCATTATTTCTTCTCCAAATTGGTATGAAATAATTGGCTCTGTAAATGCTCTGAGATTTTTAGCCCTGAATTCTGGGGTGGATCGTGTTATGTCCAAAGTGTTTATTACAATTATGTCCATAAACTCAGTCGTAAAAGAACCTTCTTTCTTCACTAAATCTTCAACTTCGTCTCTCGAGGCAATGTAGTAAGGCACATTAAAAGAGTCCAATTTCTCTTCGTCAATTAGTCCCTATATATGCAATGAATGAACAAACTTTTTGGGTTAGTTCTTAAAGTATCCAACAAAAATTAAGGGGGGAGATGCAAATTCGGGAGGCTTATTAAACATTTTTGCCACTAAATTTATATAAAGGGATAAATTAAAAATTAGAATTCTAAATTTGTTGATTACACATATGAACTTATAAAAAAACAAACAAATTAGCCCTTTTTAGACTGAAATTGGTGTAAAAATTGGACAAATTAACCATTTTTGGACGGAAATTGGTATGACTCCTCCTAATAGTTAACGGAGTTGTATCAATTTCTGTAAAAAAAAAAAAGGATTAATTTATCCCTTTTATATAAGTTCAGCTGTGTAATTGACAAATTTGGAATTTCAAGTATTAATTTTTTTTTTAACAAGTTCAAGGTGACAAAATGTCTATTAAGCCAAATTCAGGACATTTCACCTGTGAAACCATGTAGGAAATAGCATCGGCTAGAACTTCCCAAACATAGCAGCCATCTCTGTCTGCAGGATCTTTGGTTTCACGACCATGAATTATCAACACCATGCGACCATTAGTTACCATCTCCGACGACCGGCATCTCAAGAATGAAAGGAAGTCTTGTTGAAATTGAGAAAGGTATGCTTTACTAACTGCAGGAAGGCTGGTTTTTGATATGTAAATCTTCCCTTTGTTTAGTGGTAACCCCTCTCCATTAGTCAATTTTGGTACCTTTTACGATACAATAAATTTTCGTATCAGCAACTTTATGTTTCGAATAAATCAAGTTGAAAATATGTAAAATTTACCTTGGAGAGCCAATGTGCACTATAAGAGGAATGCAAAAAATGGATGGAATTCTTAGGGAAAAGCCTCCCATGGAAAGAACCAGGAGCACCCATTGCAAAGCATGAAACAACATTCTTATACTTTTCTTGAATGACAAGTAACCCTTTGAAAAGTGTGTTAAAATCATTCCCCACCAAATCATTCAAGTAAAATTGGATTTCTGGGATTTGGAATCCCAATTCCCTACAATTATTGACTGTGCTCTCAATCACTGTTGACATTACTGTAAAAGTGTTTGGACCTGCAGCACACCCCAAATCAGCCACATTCAGAACTTCAAATTGACTTGAACAATTTTCCCTGATGAAAGATTGAATTGCATTGTAAAGTATTGGCTGGGTTATAGCTGCAACTTTTTGCTGCAATTCAAAGAAAATCAACAAAATCAAAACTTTTTACTTTGTAAAAGAAATAATATATGATGAAATAAACAAAAGGGTATTTAGAGATCAGATTCAGACCGTATATCCAGAACTCTTAACATAGCTATTTTCTCCATCTCCTTTGTTCATAAACAGCATTTCCTTCACCTCCTTTGCCATTTTTTTCTCCTTTGTTTTGCAATCTAATTAAATTATAATTAATTAAGCTGTTTTTATACTTAGAATTCTAGCACTTATATATGTTTGAAATATAATATATGTGTGGAGGTAATATCAACACGTCACGCTTTTAATACAGTTTCTACTATACCTTTTGCCGACAAGTCATCACTGCAAGTTAATTGATATACAATTTAATTTGAATTATTATCTTTGTCGTCTTCTTTTTAGATCATGGCCGCCCCTTTGACTTGTAAATTTTTATTTTTGGGTATGATTTAGCCCTCGATCCCATGACATCAATGAGATTGAGATGTGCATCTCTCCATCGAGATCACACAGGGGGCCAAACAATATTCTGTTGGGTTGTAAATGTTAGATCAAGCTTTTACTTTATTTATTTATTTATTTCTGGTTTATTAATTCAATTACACAAATTCTTAAGGAGAGCATTTTATTTTATTAGATTATATATTAGATGGTGAAACTTGAAATTCTAGCAGTGGGACTATTGGGTTGAGATCCTTTGATAGATAAAGGGGAATATTATATACATTATGACTTTTGACTATTCATTTTGTAGCTTATAAAGTAAAAAGGACCTCGTTATTGGGTATTTGGCTTGGAGATAAAATGACTCTTACTTTTAGTAGTTAGGCTTCGATTCCTAATAATCTCAACTAAAAAAATGGACCTCAAAATTAAATTTTCAAACTGCCAATTTATAATGTGAAATATAATAGTACCTTTTTTAAATTAATCAATCAAACTCTTTTTTGAAATTAAAGCTTGTGCTTAACTATATCAATTCTCCCTCTCCTACCCATCAAGATATTCAACTTCTTGCATTAATAGACTCTTAATTAATAATATTATTATATTATATTATAATAGTTTTAGATATAGATTGTGCTATACAAAAAGGATGAGCTCAATTGATTAATTAGCTATAGGCTTTAAAACCAGAGACTCTTTTATGGTAGTATACGGTCCATTGGTACCCTGGAGTTTATCCCCTTTTAAATTAAGTAACCAAAAATACAAAATGAAAAGATGAGTGATTATTATCTATGATATTTTCTAGAATATTGAAATGTTTTGTTATAGTATTATTTTTCCATTTTTAAATTATATTTTTTTACACGTTTACTATTCTAAAATACCTTATTTTGGAATTAAGGAGTCTTCTCCTCAATTTTCAAACCAACGAGGGCTTGGATCAAGTGGTAAGCGGCTTATTTCAGTTTAAGAAGGTCTCAGTCTTTCGTATGCTGCTGCTCTGTTGGTAGACTTATTCACCAAAATCATGTGCGTGATGCGGGTCGGATCTGAATTAATCCGGATGGATAAAAAGAATGAAAGAAAATAAGTAAATTGCTAATTCATATAAATCTTGCGGTCTTGCCTAAAAAAAAGAGGGCTAGCCACCTTTAAATTGGGCTTGGCGTTAAAATTACCCAAAAACAAAATAATTCCACTAGACAAAACTCAGCATGAGCCCAATTGAAAAAACCCTTGTTACTTTTTATTTAGACGACAGTAGAACACATTTCTCCTTATTCCTCAGCAAATTAATCAAATATATTAAAATTATTCATGGCAATAAATATTTGATTCTTCGGTTGATCACTGTCCTAGAAATACTTGGATGAACCCAAAATTATACTTATGAGGTCAGATAATTTCTTTCTTTTTAAGCACAGTAACAATGGCAATATGTTTAGTTGCATCTTTTCCTTGCTTCATATCGTCGGCTAGAATTTGAGTGGCCTTATTATAGAGCTTGTCCATCACCTCCTCGCCAAACTGATTTGAAACAATGGGTTCCGAAAAGGACCTAAAATTCTTCATTCGCAATTCCGGACTCGGCCAAAAACTTTGACCTCCAATCTCCAATGCAATTGTGTCCATAAACTCGGTCGTCAATGAATCTTCTTCGTCTATCAAATGCTGGATTTCGTTTAAGGAGGGATTATAGTAAGGCACATTTAATGAGTGCAATTTTTCTTCGTCAATCAATCCCTATAAACCAACATAACCAATTGATAAAAATAAGCAACTTATGGGATAATTAAAAATTTGATGAAAATTATGCTTAAATTTCAATACCTGAGAAACTAAGTAGGACGAGGCTTCGGCAAGAACTTCCCAAAAGTAGTAGGCGTCTTTATCAACGGGATCTTTAGATTGACGTCCGTTGAAAATTAAGACCATTCGACCATTGGGGGCCAGCTCTTGAGATCGAAATTTCAAGAGTGAAGAAAAGTCTTGTTGAAATTGGGAAAGATAAGCCTTGGGTACTGCAGAAGGGCTTGTTTTCGAGATGTAAATCTTCCCCTTGTTCAATGGTGCTCCAACTTCGTCAATGATTTGTGGCCCCTTCAAGAAATTTGTTCCAACTACTTAATCCATAATCAATCCTTTAATTTTTTGGCTTATTAGCTCTTTGCCCTATGAACTCTCAAAGTGAGGTCATTTTGCCCAGTGAACTATAATTTAGGACAAAGTATCCTCTAAACTTCTAGAATATGAGACATGTCACCCCTCCATCGAAGCAAGTCACGTGTTAAGCTTTTTCTGTATAGCTGACAGACTTTATGTGACCGCACGTGACTAACGTCTGTTAACTTCTATTTGAAAAACCTGTCACGTGGCCAACCACATCGACAGAAGGTGATGTGTCTCAAATTTTAGAAGTGTAGGAGGTAAAATGTCCTTATTTTAAAAGTTTTGGGGCAAAAGGGATAATAAACCATTAATTAATTTTGCACTAATAATAAAGTTGGTAATTTAATTTTAATATTTAGAAAGTTTTTGATGAACAAATCAAGGGTAAATATTGCACCTTAGAGAGCCAATGTACAGCATAAGAGGAATGGACAAGGTGCACGGAGTCTCGAGGGAAAAGGCGACCATGAAAGGAACCAGGAGCGCCCAAAGCAAACCATGTAACATCCTTATGCTTTTCTTGAACAATTGATAATCCCTTGAAAAGTGTGTTGAAATCATTCGCAACCAAATCATTCAAGTAAAATTGAATTTCCGGAACTCGATTGTCAAATTTTGATTCGTTGGATTTTCTCACTATGCTCCGAATTACAGTCGACATGAACTCAAGAGGTAGGGGACCGAAAGCACAACCCAAATCAGCTACATTAAAAACTTGATGAACATATGGAAACTTTGAAAAACTTTCGGTGTATGCAGATTCAATTGCCTTTTCTATTGTTTTCAGGGTTTTGGTAGCCACTTTTACCTAAAAATTGGAATGAAAGATTGAAAATTAACCATTTGTAAAATGATAAAGCATATAAAAAAAAGTAAAAAGAAAAAGAGAGATATAGATTATATATGTGGATACCGAGACGAATGCGTTTTGTTCGTAGCCATTTTCTCCTCCCGTTTTCATGCAGAGTACTTTCTTCACCTCCATTGCTAGATTTTACTTTCAATGTGGATCAATCTCTCCAATGTATATATATGTAGATGGATAGATTGATTATATATATAGTATTTCTTGAGAGATTTGGCCTTGAATATGAACAAGTCACCCTTCTTAGACATTTTGTACCTTGGTAATTCCTTTAATTTTGGTTATGGTTGTTGATGTAATTAGGATATTGGTCCCCATCACCCAAGTTGATATATTTGAATTAGTATTATTTTGGTCTTCCTTTTAGATCATAGCCGCCTTATTGGATATATGCTTTTGACTTGTAAATTTTAGATCAAGCTTTTACTTCTATTTTTTCATGAGAGTACCTTTTCTTCACCTCCATAGCCAGTTAATGTCACATACTATATACCTCCACATAAGGCATGGACGATACAACTCTAAAGTTCTTACATAAGTATTTTAAAATTAGATTGACTTAACCGTCGAAGAGGATCATCTCCTAACACATTCAGGATTTTTTTCTCTTACAATTCTCTTTCTTGTAAATCACTCAAAATTTTCTACCTCGAAATTGTGTCACGGCACAATCGGACATCAACATTAATATATGGAGAGAGAGTATTACTTGATAGATACGGCTTTGAAAATAATTTAACGGCGAAAGGTAAGTAAAAATTCATTCATAAAAAAGAAACGTGTTTGTAGGTTAATCCTAATTACGTACCCTATCCTACGTCTAAGGATATTTATAATATTTTAATTTAATCATATGTAAATGCCCAATTAATCAGGACATTGACCCAATAAACTATATTTTAATTAAAATTGACCCAATCAAAACAATTTAGAAGATCTACATTAAGAAATATACATATGCTTCGAGAAGGTAATTTCTGTGTAGATCTAATTTAGCCAAGGTACATGGATGCCATTAGAGCTGTTCAAGGGCCGGGCTACCCGTTTAAGCCCGTAAATCCGCCCGATATTTTAAAGGGTTTGGACAAGAATCTTAAGCCCATTGGATTGGCTTGGACAAAAATATCAAGCTCGTTTATTAAATGGGCCGGGTTTTGGTATAAGAGCAAAAGCCCAAGCCCGACCCGATTAAGGTAATATGCTTGTTTTTATTTTTTATTTGTTGATATATAAATATAATATATATTAAATATAATTTATACGTACACCGTATCTTAAATACGAAAAAAGATGAATAATATATGTAGAAAATCTTATTATCAATAAGAATAGTATATTATAGGTAGTACATATCATATTTTATATTTATAATTATATTTATATAATTAATTAATATAATATAATTAATATAATATAATTAATATAATTATTAAAAAAATATTAGACGGGCTTTTGGACGGGACTTGGTCTAAGTATTTGATAAATGGGACGAGCTTGGACAAAAGTTTAAGACCCGTTTTATAAATGGGCGAGGCTTGAACAACACTAATGGCCTTAATCTCAAGGCTAGATCCGGCCCGACCCATGAACAGGTCTAGATGCCATATGGGGATGGTTTTTTTTTTTTTTTGTGAAAATATGGGGATGGATTTTGAATTGCCGGATGAACTACCAAATGACTTGCGGCGTTTTTTGAATGCTAACTTAAGAGTAGTAGTCTACCCTTGAGGCTTTAGATTCACCTAGACCTTTGAAATTTTTTAGCTTTCATTTTCTACCCAAAAAAATCTCACCCCAATGTGGTTGTATTGTATATCTCCGATCAAAATTTCATTACACTTAAACGGATAGGAGATAGCTAACTTTGATGAATAATTAATTGTTTGATTAAATTAAGGTAGCTTAATTCTTCGTTGATTAAAAAACGCCATGGAATTGCAACTTTTCTGTCTTATTAGTTTTCATTTCATTTCATGCAAATCCAATTCTATTTGAATTGCGGCTTAATTATTAGTGATTTGAGATAGATTAGACTCGACACCAACTATAAATAGCACCATATCAAATAAAACAAAAATATACGGAATAAGAAGATAACTAAGAGAAGAAGATAACTAAGAGATGAATGAATACAAAAAAATTCATGCCACAAATTGATGTTTAAATACCGGTGGTCATAAAATTGAGTATTGCATGCAGTAGCATAAATAAAGCAAAACATATAGCAAAAAAAAAAAAAAGAACAATGGAGGTAAAGGAAATGCTGTTCATGAACAAAGGAGATGGAGAAAACAGTTATGCCAAAAGTGCAGAAGTAACGGTATTCTTCATATATATAATAATCTGTTTTGTCTCGATTTCTTTGCTTCTATTCTTTTATTAAATATATAATAATTATAGTGTAAGTATTTGATAAATTGCAGGAAAAAGTTGCAGCCGAAACACAGGCAATAGTCTACAAGGTGGTGGAATCTGTGTTGAAGGAAAAATGTGGTGATCAAATTCTGAACATTGCAGACTTGGGATGTGCTGCGGGTCCTAACACTTTCACAGTTATGTCGACAGTGCTTGAGTGCAAGAAAAATATAAGAATGTTTCATGCTTTCCCATGGGTGCTCCTGGTTCTTTCTATGGTAGGCTTTTCCCACGAAATTCCATGCATGTTTTGCATACCTCTTATGGGATTCATTGGCTCTCTAAGGTTAGATTTCTTATAGTTTTTCAGTTTATACTTTATATATAGACCATTTGGCCCTTGAACATGTAAGAAATGGATAAATTAGCTCTTGACGAAACTTTTAAAATTACCAAATGTACACCTGAATTTGTAAAAAAGTTACAAATCAGTCATTTTTGGATGGAAATTGGTTAAATTTCGTTAACAATTGGACTCACATTAGCTATCTTTGGATGGAAATTGGTACGGTTCCGATAAATTTCGCCAAATTTCCGTCCAATTGTTAGAGGAATTTAACCAATTTTTGTCCAAAATGGCTAATTTGTCCCATCTAATACAATTTCAGGTGTGCAATTACCAATTTAGGAAGTTAAACAGTTAATTTGTCCATCTCTTACAAGTTCATAGGCCAAATTGTCTATGAAGCCATAGTTTTTCTGATACAATTATGTTTGGTTTTGATTATAAACTAATTAATCGTTTCAAAAATGGCCATGAAATTAATTGAAAAGGCACCAATAATCACAGACGAAAAAGGGTTACCACTAAACAAAGGGAGGATCTACATATCAGAAAGTACCCCTCCTGCAATATTAAAGGCATACGTTTCTCAATTTGAAGAAGACTTCCTTTTGTTCTTGAAATGTCGATCCCCGGAAATGGTACCTAATGGACGTATAATCTTGATTATTAATGCAAGGAAATCTGATGATCCCATCGGCAGAGAAAGCATCCATTATTGGGAACTCCTATCTAAGGCCATAGTTTCCTTGGTTTCACAGGTTAAAAATGCCTTGTCTTACAAGTAATTTTTACCCTTTTCTGACGAGAAATTAGTTATTGACTTATTGTTATTCTATAAGATTTGTGATTGAACATTAATTATTTTATGACAGGGATTAATTGGTGAAGAGGAACTAGATTCCTTCAATGTACCAATCCACACTCCATCCCAAGACGAAGTTGAGGAATTAGTGAAGAAAGAGGGCTCTTTCACAATTGAGTTCATAGAATTACTTGATATTGATCTTGCAGGTGTTTGGTCTAGTCCGCAAGCAAAAGTTAAAACTGTTAGAGCATTTTCGGAGCCATTGATTTCACACCAATTTGGAGATAAAAAAGTGATGGACAAGTTATATGACAAGGTGACAGAGATGTTAATTGAGGATTATAAGAAGGAGAAACCCGAAACCATGAAAAATGTTAGCCTTGTTGCGGTTTTGAAAAAGAAAGACACTCTAACTTGAGTAAAATCATGTGTGCTATTTTGAGTATAGATAGAATAAAGTATATCAGTAATTTGCTGTAAAATAATAATTGCGTGGACTCCTGGTCGAGTGGCTAGGAGTAAGCTCCAACCGATCACTTGGCTAGTAGGGTTTCAATCTCGGCCTAACCTTCCCCCATCCCCTATGTATTGTACTTGTAAGTTTATGAAAAATCCTCTTATGCAAAAGAAAATTTGTTGAAAAATAAGGTATATATATATATTAGTAATTTGTCACGTGTTCCACACGTGGGTAGAAGTTTTGATTCAAACATATTTTAAGTTACATATTGTGCAATATAATGTCAATGTTAATTTTGAAAAAATTAAATTTGTCTAAATTTTTACAAATTATTGAGAATAAATTAATCAATTTTTTGTTTCATTTTTTTTTTTTGAATTAATTTCTAATTAAATCGAAACAAGATTTAAATACTCGTAAAAACAAATCCTTAATAGAATATGTCTGAGATTTGATTAGATAATATAGATATTTTAAGGAGTCTCGGCGCCAAAAATTATGCAAAACTGAGTTTGAGACCCGAAACACGTTTGTAGCCAAAATCCCATAATGGTAAAAATGACCCGAAAGATTTTTCCTCAATTTTTGACAAAAATACTCATAAAATATATATAATTAAACGCCAAAAATATTGGAGGACTTTTCACGCTTTTAATATCGTTTTTTCATTTTTTTCAGAATTAATTTCTAATTAAATCGATACAAGATTCAGATACACATAAAAACAAATCCTTAAATCCAATGTGGCTGAGATTTTATTAGATGAACAAAGATATTTCAAGGAGTCTCGGCGCCAAAAATCATGCAAAACAAAGTCGTGGCCTTGGAACGCGTTTTTAGCCAAAAAACTGTGATGGTTAGTACACGATTTTGGCTAAAATTTTGCAAAAATTGACCCGAAATATATTTCCTCAATTTTTGGCTAAAATACTCAAGAAAAATATATGATTCGATATCAAAAAGATTGAAGGGCTTTTAACTCTTCTAATATTGTTTTTCCTATTTCTTTCCGAATTAATTTCTAATTAAATCGAACCAAGATTCAGATGCTCGTAAAAATAAATTTTTAAATCTAATGTGGCTAAGATTTGGTTAGATGAATATAGATATTTCAAGGAGTCTTGGCACCAAAAATCATGCAAAACTGAGCCAGACCCCGGAACGCGTTTTTAGTCGAAAACTGTGATGGTTAGTACAAGATTTCAACTAAAATTTTCCAAAAATGGACCCGAAATATTTTTCCTCGATTTCTAGCGAAAATACTCATAAAAAATATATAATTCAACACCAAAAAAATGAAAGCCTTTTTCACGCTTTTAATATCGTTTTCCCTATTTTATTTCCAAATTAATTTCTGATTAAATCAAAACAAGATTTAGAAATTCGTAAAAACAAATCCTTGAATACAATGTGGCTGAGATTTGGTTAAATGAATATAGATATATTTTAAGGAGTCTTGACGCCAAAAATCATGCAAAACTGACCCAGGACCCCGGAACGCGTTTTTAGCCAAAAAAACAATGATGGTACACGATTTCGTCTAAAATTTTGCAAAAATTAACCCAGAATATTTTTCTCAATTTTTAACCACAATACTCATTAAAAATATATAATTCAACGCCAAAAGGATTGGGCTTCTCACGCTTCTAATATAATTTTTCCTATTTTTTTAAATTAATTTATAATTAAATTGAAACATGATTCAAATGCTCGCAAAAAAAAAATCCTTAGATCAAGTGTGACTAAGATTTGGTTAGATGAATATAGATATTTCAAGGAGTTTTGCCACCAAAAATCATGCAAAACTGACCTGGGGCCCCGGAACGCCTTTTTGGCCAAAAAACTGTGATGGTACACGATTTCGGCTAAAATTTTGCAAAAATTGACCCGAAATATTTTGTCTCAATTTTAGGCCACAACACTAATAAAATATATATAATTCAACACCAAAAAGACTGCAGGACTTTTCACGCTTTTAATATCGTTTTTCATATTTTTCTGAATTAATTTCTAATTAAATCGAAACAAGATTCAGAGGCTCGTAAAAACAAATCCTTAGATTCAATGTGGCTGAGATTTGATTAGATGAATGTAGATATTTCAAGAAGTCTCAGTGCAAAAAATCATGCAAAACTAAGCCGGGGCCTCGAAACGCGTTTTTAGCCAAAAACTGTGATGGTTAGTACATGATTTCGGCTAAAATTTTGCAAAAATTGACCCGAAAAATTTTTCTGACAATTTTTGACTTAAATACTCATAATATATATATATATATATATATAATTTAATGCCAAAAAGATTGGAGAACTTTTCACGCTTTTAATATCGTTTTTATTATTTTTCTGAATTAATTTCTAATTAAATCGAGATAAGATTCATATGCTCATAAAAACAAATTCTTAAATCCAATGTTGCTGATATTTGATTATATGGATATGGATATCTCAAAGAGTTTTGGCGCAAAAAATCATGCAAAACTGAGCTGGGGTCCCGAAACGCGATTTTAGCCAAAAATCGTGATGATTATCAAATGATTTTAGCCAAAGTTATTTCCTCAATTTTTAGCCACAATACTCATTAAAATTATATAATTCAACGCCAATAAGATTGAAGGGTTTTTCATGCTTCTCATATCGTTTTTCCTATTATTTTTCGAATTAATTTATGATTAAATCGAAACATGATTCAGATGCTTGTTTTAGATTTCCTTAAATCCAATGTGGCCGAGATTTGGTTAGATGAATATAGATATTTCAAGGAGTCTCAGTGCCAAAAATCATGCAACACTGTACCAGGATCCCGGAACGCATTTTTAGCAAAAAAAAAAACGTAATTTCGACTAACGTACACGATTTCGGCTAATATTTTGCAAAAATTTACCAGAATTATTTTTCCTCAATTTTTGTCTAAAATACTCATAAAAAATATATATTTCATTGCCAAAAAGATTGCAGAACTTTTCACGCTTTTAATATCGTTTTTCATATTTTTCTTAATTAATTTCAAATTAAATCAAAACAAGATTTAGATGCTCGTAAAAACACATCCTTAAATGCAATGTAGCTGAGATTTGATTAGATAAATATAGGTATGTCAATGAGTCTCGACTAAAAAATCATGCAAAACTGAGTCGGGGCCCCGAAACGCGTTTTTAGCAAAAAAAAAACTGTGATGGTTAGTACACGATTTCGGCTAAAATTTTGCAAAAAATGACTAGAAAAATTTTTCCTTAATTTTTGTCTAAAATACTCATGAAATATATATAATTTAACGCCAAAAGGATTAGAGGACTTTTCGCGCTTTTCATATCGTTTTTCATATTTTTTCTAATTAATTTGTAATTAAATCGAAACAAGATACAGATGCTCGTAAAAACAAAACATTAAATGCAATGTGGATGAGATTTGACTAGATTAAAATGGATATCTCAAGGATTCTTAGCCCCAAAAATCATGCAAAACTGATCTGGGGCCCTGGAATGTGTTTTTAGCCAAAAATTGACCGAAAAAAAATATTTCCTCAAGTTTTGGCTAAAATACTCATAAAAAAATATATAATTCATCGCCAAAAATATTGAAGGGTTTTTTACGCTTCTAATATCTTTTTCCCTACTTTTTCCAAATTAATTTCTAATTAAATCGAAACAAGATTTAGATGCTTGTAAAAAAAATTCTTAATTCCAATGTGACTGAGATTGGATTAGATGAATATAGATATTTGCATGAATTTTGCCGCCAAAAATCATGTAAAACTGACCCGGGGCCTCGGAATGCTTTTTGGCAAAAAAAAAAAACCGTGATGTTACACGATTTCAGCTAATATTTTGCAAAAATTGACCAAAAATATTTTTCCTCAATTTTTTGCCACAATACTTATAAAAAATATATAATTCAACGCCAAAAAGATTGAAGGGCTTTTCATGCTTCTAATACTGTTTTTCTTATTTTTTTTCCGAATTAATTTTTAATTAAAATGAAACATGATTCAAATGCTTGTAAAAACAATGGCTGGGATTTTGTTAGATGAATATAGATATTTCAAGGAGTCTCGCCGCCAAAAATCATTGAAAACTGAACCCGGCCCCAGAACGCATTTTGAATGATTGTAATGTGGCGCCTGAATCTTGTTTCGATTTAATTATAAATTAATTCAGAAAATATGAAAAAGGGTATTAAAAGCGCGAAAAGCCCTTCAATTTTTTTGGCGTCGAATCATATATTTTGTTGAATATTATGGCTAAAAATTAAGGAAATATCTTTCAAATCAATTTTTGTAAAATTTTAGCGGAAATCGTGTACTAACCAGATTGCAAAATTCAAAACAAGATTCAGATGCTCGTAAAACAAATCTTTAATTGTAATGTGGCTAAGATTTTATTATATGAATATAAATATTCCAAGAAGTGTCTACGCCAAAAATCATGCAAAACTAAGCCGGGCCCCGAAACGCATTTTTAATCAAAAACCGTGATGGTTAGTACACGATTTTGGCTAAAGTTATGCAAAAAATGACCCGAAAAATTTTTCCTCAATTTTTGGATAAAACACTCATAAAAAATATATAATTTAACGCCAAAACAATTGGAGGACTTTTCACGCTTTTAATATCATTTTTCATATTTTTCTTAATTAATTTCTGATTAAATCGAAACAAGATTCAGATGCTTGTAAAAACAAATTCTTAAATCCAATGTAGCTGAGATTTGATTAGATGAATATGGATATCTCAAGGAGTCTTGGCACCAAAAATCAGGCATAACTGAGTCAGGCTCCTAAAACGCATTTTTTAGCCAAAAACTGTGATGATTATTAGACGATTTCGGCTAAAATTACGTAAAAATTGACCCGAAAGATATTTCCTCAATTTTTGGCTAAAATACTCATAAAAAATATATAATTCAACCCCAAAAATATTGAAGGGCTTTTTACGTTTCTAATATCGTTTTTCCTATTTTTTCCAAATTAATTTCTAATTAAATCGAAACAAGATTTAGATGCTCGTAAAAACAAACCCTTAAGTCTAATGTGGCTGAGATTTGATTATATGAATATAGATATTTCAAGTAGTCTTGGAGCCAAAAATCATGCAAAATTGAGCCGGTACCTAGAACGTGGTTTTAGCAAAAAACCGTGATGGTTTGTTAGTACACAATTTCGGCTAAAATTTTGCAAAAATTGACACGAAAGATTTCTTCTCTATTTTTGACTAAAATACTCATAAAAATATATAATTCAATGCCAAAAAAATTGGAGGGCTTTTTACGCATTTCTTATTTTTCTGATTATTTTCTAATTAAATCAGAACAAGATTCAGTCATTCAGATGCTCGTAAAAAAAATCTTAAATCCAATGTTGTTGAGGTTTGGTTAGATGATGACCCAATTATAATCTTGGGAAACTTGCTAAATGAAAATAAACCAACAATTTTTTTTCTTGGCATAGGAAACTTTAATCTTGACAACCTCGGCATATGACCAATTTTTTTAAACATGTAAAGTATTAAACTAATTTTTCTCCTTAATGCCCATAATTTATTTGAATTAAATAAATATAAATTATAAATAAAAAGTATCCAAATAATTATGGGGAGTAAATTATTATAATTATATTTTATATTTACTATATCTTTACATAATTAAAATAAAAAGTTTCATGACTATAAATAATAATATTATAATTAAATATATTATAATCTAAAAATAATTATTAGAAGTAAATTATTACAATTAGAGTGGATTATTAATATCTTTCCATAATTTAAAAATTTTAAATATTGGATGTACAATATCTTTCCATAATTAATTAATAAAAAAGTTGAATTAATCATCTCAAAGAAAATAAAAAAATTAAATGACTAAAAAGAATAATTATTAAAAAATTATTAGACTATAATACTAAGGGTATTTATGAAATTTCCCAATTAGAATTTTTGAGTTCGTGATTTTATATAGTAATAAAATAGTAGTAAAATAAGATAAGATATATATCTTAGTTATGGTAATTTTTAGTATTTAAATTAATTAAGAACTCTCAATGATTCACTTTGAAGTTAAATTGAAAGTATTTGAGTCAACTATATGGTTAGATATAATAATATCATTATATACAATCATTCATCAATTATTTAGCTTGGTAATGAAACATTCAAAACTGAATGCAATTTGACTTTAATTATGATCACAATTTCAAAAATCTAAATTTCTTTTTTAAGCATCAAAATGTCTAGAATTCCCATAATAGCTCATGATGTAAAGGTTTTGAAAAAGCCTACCAACCAACAGATTTGGCCCAAATTTCTTTCTCTCAACAAAGGGCCCAATATATTGGGCTGTAAGTAGATTGAATCTGCCCAGGTCAGATTTATTTCTTTTTGAGCACAGCAACAATGCTAATTTGTTTTGTTGCTGCATTTCCTTTCCTCACATGCTCGTCTAGAATATGGGTGGCCTTGTCATACAGCTCGTCCATCACATCTGCCCCAAACTGGTTTGAAACAATGGGCTCCGAAAAGGATCTATAGCATTTCATTCGACATTTTGGGTTCGGCAAAAAGTTTTCATCACCAATTTCCGATACAATTCTGTCAATAAACTCGGTCGCCAATGAATCTTCTTTGTCTAACAAATATTGAACTTCATCTTTAGAAGGATTATAGAAGGGTACATTGAAGGAATCCAGTTTCTCTTTCTCAATCAATCCCTACAAAATATTAGAAAATAATAAAATGATTCCGGGTACATCTACATAAAATACCCATTTATCAAACTAATTCACTTGGTATGTCTTGTGAAACAAATATGTTATTTGTAATAATTGGCTAATAGTTGCTCAATTCAGAGCAAAACGTTTCAACTTATACTTAATTTGGGGTAGAAGTTTTTAATTTGATAATTGGGAGTAAAACGTTCCAAAATCAGTTCAATTCAAATCAATCAGTCAAATAGGGCACAACCTTTTCGTCGGATTAGTTAGGAATGGGGCAAAAGGTTATATCCCTATTTAACAAATTACCCTAAATTGAATCGGTTTTGAAATGTTTTGTCCTCTATCAACAAAATTAAAAGGTTCTACCCTAAATTAGGCCTAAATTGAAATGTTTTACCTTAATTGAACAATTAGCCTTTGTAATTTGTAATAATATGTTAAGTTAACCATTAAAAATATATATTTATTAGATATTTTGGCCTTGAGCTTATAAAGAAGTGATTAATCATTGAACTTAAAATTCTTTCAAATACAAACCTAAAATTGTAAAAAATGGAGAAAATGATCATTTTTAGATTGAAATTGGTACGACATCACTAAATTTATGTCCCTCATCCGTCCAATTGTTAATGAAATCATATCAATTTTCATTTAAAAATTGCTAATTTGTCTATTTCCTACAAACTCGATGGCCAAAATGTCTATTAAAACATTAAGAATATGCTAAGAATTTCTCATACAAACACACTGTAAAAGTTTGGCATAGTTATGTTATTTCACCTGTGAAACCAAATAGGATGCGGCCTCCGCAAGAACATCCCATAGATGGCAGACATCTTTGTCTGCGGGGTCTGCATATAATCGTCCATTCAAAACTAAGACCATACGGCCATTAGGTGCCAGCTCTTGAGATCGAAATTTCAAGATCGAAGAGAAATCTTGTTGAAACTGAGAAATATATGCCTTGGCTACTGCAGGAGGACTGGTTTTAGAGATGTAAACCTTCCCATTGTTTAGTGGTAACCCTCTTTCGTCTGTAATTATTGGTGCCTTCGTACAATAATCAACCAATTAATAATTAGTTCAAGGTTAATGCATTCGAAAGATTACGAACAAATTAAGGGAAAAATTTGGCTTAATACCCAAATCCCCCCTAAACCTGTACAAAAGGGACAATAATTCCCCTCTAAACTGTTTTTCTTGCCCGTTAATTTGCACCCTAACATTAAAAAAAAAAGAAGACAAATACTCCTGCTATCAACAAAACCATTATCTCATGCTTTCACTTTTGTACTATAACAGTCTGATAGATAATGGTTTTATTGACGGTAAGGGCATACATGTCATTTTTTGTAACGTAGGGTGCAATCAGGTAACAAAAAAAGTTTAGGGAAATTGTCCTTTTTGTGCAAGTTCACGGGGGAATTTGGACAATTAGAAGCATAAATTGGGACCTTAGAGAGCCAATGTAGGCTATAACAAGAATGGAAAAAATGGATAAAGTTGCGAGGAAAGAGTCGGCCATGAAAGGAACCAGGAGCTCCCAAGGCAAACCATGGAACATCCTTGTGTTTCTCTTGAACAATTGGTAATTTCTTGAAAAGTGAGTTGAAATCGTTCCCGACCAAATCATTCAAGTAAAACTGGATTTCTGGGACTATAACTTGAGAATTATGTGTCGACGTCGATTCACTATATTTCCTAGCTACGGTCCGAATCACTGTCGACATGAACTCAAGAGGTTGGGGACCAAAGCCACACCCCAAATCAGCTACGTTAACAAGTACTTGATCATCATTTGGAAACTTTGAAAAACTTTCTTTCAACACAGATTCGGCTGCCTTTTCAACTATTTGCTGGGTTTTGGCTCCCACTTTAAGCTGTCAGGGTAAA
>AWUE01019106.1:0-20716 GCA_001974825.2 Corchorus olitorius
TATATATATATATATATATATATATATATATATATATATAAGATAAGACTCTATGTGGAAAAGTTGGGTGGAAAATATCTAAAAATAGTACTCTTTTATATATACAGTAACAGTACTGAAAGTTGGGTGGAACTCAATTTTAGATATTTTGCAAAATATCTCAATTTTTGGTTCAACAATTAGGCAAAATATTTCAGTACTGTATATCTTAAACTTTTTTAAGAAAAAAGAAAAGATTCTAGTTGCACTAAGCTTGCGTTTGATTCGTGGAAAGTAGTGGGAAAGTATGGTAAGTTAGATAGGAAAAATAATTTTTCCATGTTTTGCTGAAGGAATCTAGTTTTAGGTGGGAATGACATTCCCACCTAAAAGGGTGGGAAAGTGAACTTTCCCAGGAAAGTGTTACTCTTTTTCCCTTGTCTTTCTCTTATATTCTCAAAATTTATTAACTTTCCCATGTTAACCAAACATGGTAATCTTATTCCCACAAAAATAAAAAAAATTATACTTTTCCACTAAAATAACATTCCTAGGAAAGTAATGTGAATAACATTCCCACGTGATACCTAAGATACCACGAACCAAACATAACCTAAAAATAATCAAGATAGATTGGGATAACAAATGTTTGGAAGAAAGCCTTCCTACTATATATATATTATTAACTTCAGTATCAAAATTATACCGTGCTAATCCATGTGCCAGAATATTGGCTCGTGCTTAACATGGACAAAACTACAGTTCTTTTCCTTTTAGAAGTAAATATCTCAAACTTATATCTTAGTCATAAAAAGTATCATTAAAAGATCCAAATCTACTATGATTCAAAATTGGCATAATTGGCATAATGAGGCAATGACCAAGTTATTGCTAATTTCTATCGTGCAATAATTTGTTTGGTCTGTGGGTAATAAAAAATAAGATGCACGTGTCTCAATTTATTTTCTGCCGACATCTCAAACCTCAATTATTAGAAACAGAGGCATAGTTTGGTGCACTTTGCAAAAACTTGGTTAGAAAGAAGTTTTGAGAAGTGATTTTTGATATTGCATAAAGAAAATATATAAATAGCATTAATTCTTGTGAAAAAATGTGGTAGAAGGATAAAATGTTTAAAAGGATATTTTAGTTAAAAAGGAAAGAAAAAAATAATTAGGAGATTTTAGTCATTTGATGTCAAAATTACTTCTAAAACGCAAAAATACTCAAGGATAGCTTTTTAGGTTGACTTGGTTTTTGCAGTCAAAATTAGCTTTTGACACAAATAAAAAGTTATTTGTCATTGTGTTTGAGGTGAAAAACAGCTCTTTTATCTCCAAATGTAACCAATCCGATCCATTGGTACAAAATGTCTTCTCAATGGAATTATGCAATGGGTTATTTTTTCAAATGAAAAAAAAAGGTGACCATGGTTTTATAATATATAATTATTGAATTATGCTACATGACCAGAAAAATTGACCTAAATTTGGTCCTTCATTACATGTTGTTACACGATTGGTCCAGCAGATTAGTCCCACCACTATTTAAGTGGGGTTTTGCTACAAAACATGGGATGACCCCACATTGCACGTCATGTGGGACAAAATTCTGGTCAATTTTTTTGGTTGTTTAGAATTTTCCATAATTATTTGATACAGTATTACTGGAATTTTTAAACTTCTCACAAGCAAATATTACAGTGGGGATCGTAATCCACCAAAATCTCCATTAAAGCAAATTAATGAGTTCTACAAATCTTCCTAGATCAACTAGGAGCTCAACAACATCATCAAGATCAACTATTTGATCATCACAATTCATTATGGCCAAAATAAAAATCATCACAATTCATCAACACAAAGATTCGACATAAAGAAACGAGAGAAAGATCAATCAGAAATTTTCACCTTTAAAATAGGCAGTGTGTTTCGGTCCCCATAAAAAGAACTAATAGCCTGTCAAATTCAATTTTATCCCGATCCAAGAGTGAACTTTCATTATAAAATTTTTTTTTAAAAAAAATAGCTATTTATATGGGCTAAGAAAGTGTTTAAAATACCCTCTTGGCTCAAGTTGAACTTTCATTTTGGAGTGACCTAACTTAAGAAATTCTCCCCCATGACGAAATGAAAGAGTTTGCCATCCCGACAATCAAACTGTAAACTTAAAACTTTTCCTTATGCTTTTCATTAAATGTTTAGTGTTAAAGGTTTATGACTTTACAAATTCATGTAAGTGATTATGCTTGGTGTAGTAATGAGAGCATTTCCATCCTCCACCCATGGGTAGTTAGTCAAAACTATTTTATTGGTCATAAATAAATTTAGTTTTTTGGTTAAAACTTAAGATAAATCATAATCAATCATTCTTAAGTTTTTATTTCAAAAGATTGTCATTGGTTTTTATTTAATTAATCAATACTTCTATTTATCAATTACTTCCTCTGTTCCTTTTTATTTTTCATCACCCTTAATTTGTTCCTTTTCATTTGTCATCTTACACTATCAAGAAAGTATTAATTACCTATTTCAATAATATGTATGATGAGGTTAACTTCTTAAATTTAAAAGCTTGATATATAATTAAATAAAATAATAATCTAGTCAAAATTTAAATATAAATTATTTTCTAATAATTTTTATCATTAGTTGATGAGATTCTATTTATATTTGGAGAGTTTTAATTTTTCCTATTCTCGACTTGAATGGAATTAGTTTTTTTTTCCTTATATATTTATAAGTTATTTCGTTTCAACTCAGATCAGTTCATTATGGATTAAAAGCTCTTCTAACAATAATTTTCTCCATTCAAAATACTCGAATTCGAGACTTTATTCAAGAGAACAAGTGTTGAACCACTTGGTTATTGAATTAGTTTTGAGCAACTAAAATTTATTGTATAATATGAAAATGTAGTTGATTATTAAAATTAAATTTTGGGCTTCAGTTACATCAAACTTGGTCCAACTCTCTTTATTAAAAAAGGGGCAAAATTAGGCTTAAGATGGATAATATTCGGCCCATAAGAAATCAACTATCAAAAGATTCAAAACTGAAAATCCCAATTGTCTCCCCCAAAACCCTAGGCTTCTCTTTCAGTCCCCCCTTCACTTTCTCAAAACCGAAAATAAGAGAAGATCGGAGGAGACAAGATGGCGGCGAGCGAACACACCGTTTTGCAGTTCAATGCACCGTCGACGAAGAGTCTGACGGCGAAGGTTCATCCCCTCGTCATATTCAACATTTGCGATTGCTATGTTCGTCGTCCTGACCAAGCTGAGCGCGTCATCGGCACGCTCCTTGGCTCCGTCCTCCCTGACGGCACCGTCGACATCCGCAATTCCTATGCCGTTCCTCACACCGAATCCTCGGATCAGGTCTCCTATCTTTCCATCTTCAAAATCTTGTAGCTTTTGGTTTGAGATCTGTTTAATCTGTTTAATGTATAAGTAAATTTGGTTGCTTTAGTTGATTTCCAGGTTTTTTTATACTGAATTCAATCTCGTTGAGTTTATATTCATTGTTTTAGGAATAAAATGAATGATGGCTTTCTTAGAGAATAAATTTATGTTTGAAGAGTTCATGTTTATATTATTAGTGGATTGAAATTGCTGAATTCTTGAAGATTTCAAAAGTGTTTCGCATGTTTTTTATTACTGTCACTCTGAACTATGAAGTCTGCTAAGTAGTAACATAAGGAAGATACAATAGTTGATAGGCTTGACGTTTTTGATATGTGCTGGTTTGTTAATTTTTCAAATTGGTATGTCTGCAGGTTGCTTTGGATATAGAATACCATCATAATATGTTAGCTTCCCACCAAAAAGTGAATCCAAAAGAAGTCATCGTTGGATGGTAATTCTCACTCCCTACTAAGTTTTAATGTTTTGTGCGGAAATTCTGATATGGGTTTATGCAAATACGAAACTTTTCAAATGAAAAGCTTTTAATATGTTTTTTCTTTTTTGATGTCACAATTGAATTACTCAACAAATTGCTACTATGTATATCTCTACAATAACAATTCTGCATAATTTTGCAGGTATTCTACTGGGTTGGGAGTCACAGGCGGTAGTGCATTGATCCATGATTTCTATTCTAGGGAAGTACCTAATCCTGTTCATCTGACTGTGGATACGGGATTTAGGAATGGAGAGGGTAACATAAAGGCTTATATTTCTGTCAATCTAGCTCTTGGAGACAGACAACTCGCTGCTCAATTCCAAGAAATTCCTCTTGATCTTCGTATGGTTGAAGCTGAGCGAGTTGGATGTATGTATACACTTAAACTATCTCACATACAATGTTTATTCCATTAAGATATTGTCTAGTTTCTGTCTCCAAAACTCACTCAGGCACACACTTGAAAACTCACATGCACACACCTGGCTCTGCACACGTCAACGATGATAGCTGCAATTGGCTGAAGAATACCTGTGAATACATACATCTAAGAAATCTTGATGCTGTGAAATGAGATGATGTTGTGATTTAATCTAATCAAAGATTTTTGTCTTAAAATATAGTTGAAATCCTCAAGACAACAGCAGTTGACAAACTGCCAAATGATTTGGAAGGAATGGAAGTCACAATGGAAAGACTACTGACTTTGATAGATGATGTCTACAAACATGTCGATGATGTTGTGGTAAGTAAATTTTCTTTATCTTTTTTGTTTTATTCGTCACTTCTGTGTTATATAACCTTTATTTTCTCTCTCAGGAAGGGCGTGTGGCAGCAGATAACAGCATAGGTAGATTTATAGCAGATACAGTAGCATCCCTACCTAAACTATCTCCTCCAGCTTTTGATAAGCTTGTGAATGACAGTATGCAGGTAAGATTAAACATTGAAAATACAGTATTTGGTGCTTTGGTGGTAAACTTTCTGGTCCTCATGTTAAGCAAAACTCGTTGTAGTGTCAGTGAATGGTTTGCCCAATTTCTAGGAATTACTTGAGAGATCGTATTTTTCATTCAAGAACGCCATGTAATGGCTGGCTCTTATAGTTATTAACTTTTTTCCATGGAACTTGCCTCTTGCAGGATCAGTTGCTGGTACTATACTTGTCAAGCATGGCCAGGACACAACTCGGCTTAGCAGAAAAGTTGAACACGGCTGCTCAGATCCTGTAAAACTTCTTCATCTAGCTGATAAATTTGTGCTCCTAGGCAATCATAGTTTTGGATTGTGGCCATTGTTTTCTGAGAAAGTTGTGTAATACTTACTCATTGTTTTGAGTCCCTAAAATTGCCCTGTAGTTTCTATGCTTAAACAATACCCTCAGATCAAATATGAAATTTTGTTTTCTATGCATTCTATGTTCTTTGGGAAACCTATTTTATCCTATGGAATACTGCTGACCATTTGTCTACAAGTTTATTAGTATGAATTAAATCTTCCTAGAGGACCCTCCCTGCCTCTGATGTCTAGTTATTATGCTGTTGGAAGTAAGAAAATCCACAATACTATGATTGGGTCCTAATAGACATTGGAACCGTATATGGGGCCTCAAAGGTATAAGAGTCATGGGTTGTGTTTGTTTCCCTCAAATCCATTCATATTTTCAAATGCCGATTGGGCTCAAATCCAAGCTTAAGTACTCAAAATATCAAAGCAGCCTGGTCCAGTTCGTGGCATGTGGCTCGTAGTTGTAGTCGTAGACACCTCTATGCGCTATGCTCTTCATGTGTCATCTATATTTTTTAGTAAGAAGAATATAGGTGTATTTATTAGAAAATTTTTAGGATATTCCACGTTCTTGATTAATGAAGGAATTAATCTTTCACCAAAAAAAAAAAGATTTAATCTTAGGATAATAAGGCCTGAGAATACCTTTAATTAAAAAAAAAAAAGAATTGTGGAGTCTCTATTCCCTACAAGAATGAGAAAGTTCAGTACTTGAAAAATGAAAAATACAAATCACATTCACTATCTTAATAAAGCTAATAAATTATCAAAAGCCACGTAAAGATGCACAAAACCCATATACAGACAGTTTACACGCAATGAAACTTGAATGCAGGACCTCATGGTCAGTTATGCTAACAACTCAGATTTTCAGTTCCTCGGCGCTATATATATACAAGGAATGGTTTGAAGTTATTCGATTAGTCATAGATTCATAAGTTTACACATATAAACTTTTTTCTTGAATTCATTTCTGAATTAGAATTCAAGAGACGTGCTATAAAACTATAAAAGCAATGATGAGGAAAAAAGGCCACTTTGCAACCCATGAAACAAGACAAGCTTCTCGACCTAAAATTAATGTGTTATATATAGTCTTTGTAATAAATCGTCATTACCCATTAATATAAACAAGGTAACCATGTCCCCAACTTAACATTGTCTCTATCATGCCCACCAATTAACCTGTCTTTGCTTTTTTCATAATGCTTCCCTATGATTGGATCTCAAGAAAATGTTTAGCCTCCCTTATTACACTCCATGTTATCAGATAATCAATCTTACCTTTTCTTCCCCAAATTTTGTCTTAATCCATTAAAATTTTTCCATTTTACAAATCATGTTTCCAAAGTACAGTTTTCTCCACTAACTTAGTCATATATGTATATATTTACCGACAAGAGTGGGTGGAGACAAGGAGAAAACGGGCCAAAAGAGTCGGGAAAGTTGGGGGCCGGCGGCCTAGATTTCACGCGTGCCCTATTTTTCTCTTTTCTGTTTCTTCTAAAATCAGCTCTCTAATCTTAATTAAACGACCTTAAATATCATATAGACCCTAGCTAGCTTATAGCTATAAGCTTAGCTTAGGTCTTCCTCGTTAGTTTCTCACTGATTAGCATTTTCCATTTTGGATTTAACATGATGTCTTAGGATCAACGTGTACCCATGCATGTATCATAACCCGACAATCATACCCAGACACAGATTTTGGCTCTTTCTCCAATCTCACTCTTTTGGCCTTAATTCTCACACTCTTGAATTTATATACTCTTTTTCACAAATCACTATGTATATTGTATGTATTTTGAATCTTTGAGACTTCCATATATAATGGATTTGGCACAAGTACTGCCCAATTAGTTAAGATTTCGAATTCAAGTCTTATATATTATATTGACCATAATTTCTAAGCGATTAATAAGTCTGAAAATTTAATAATTAAGTATAGTAGATTTGTATATGTAAGTATAAATTGGCTATTAATTAACCTTGAAAAGGCTAGTTTTTCTTGCTTCGCTCTCTTTTCGCTCCTCCTCCTTGGCTATTACTGTCAAGGGGGAGGAGGAGGTTGATTTTTTTATTTCGTATCTTGTTTTTTTTCCTTTAGTTTTAGAATAAAGTCCCACAGATCTGGTGATCTGTTTGGGTTATGAGTCTCCAGATCTTTAGATCTTGGATGTTTGAGTTAGTTTAGTTTGTCGAGTCAGTTTATTCAGTTTGTTTGATGTATTTTGAGTTTACAATTGATTGGGGATTTCACCATCTTATTGAGATGGGTTTTATTTGTGGTTTTCGGATCAATCGGGGAGGTTTTCAGATCACTCACCTTTCTGTCGTTTGTGAAAACTCACAGAAGCGAAAACGAAGAGGTGTCGCGCGTGCTAGAGACTCATGGGAAAGGTTCGAAACTCCAATTCAAATGATTCATATCATGATGACAAATCCAGATCAAGACGTTGATGATGAAATTCAATCTATTGTAATTTATGTTATGAACGATGTAATTTCATTTTCATGAATGAAAATTACATTTTCTTCAAAAAAAAATTAACCTTGAAAGGAAGGTACTTAGGAATTGTTAATAGAGTTGGCACAAGTATTTGAAAACTCTAAAATAGATAGCATTCAGGTTCGAGTCTCGTTGACCACAACTCTTTATGTAAGTTTAAAAATTCTATAATTGAAAAAGTTCATTGAATTCGTAAATTATAATATATGAATTGGCCATTTACCTTGAAAATGAAATAAACTCCTATACTCCTTGATAGGAAGTTAAAACTTATTAATTTGAGGGATTTAGGTATCGAAAAAGAAAGGAAGGAAAGGAATTTATATTTTTAATAAATTGTTCAAGTATAAGATAATGTAAGAATATGAAAAAGGCTAATAAAGAAAGATCGATTAAACAATGTGTTGGTGACATAGTGACGGCAGTGCTCAAACGGTACATAGTCTAAAAGATGGGATGGAAATTTTCAAAAGAAGAGGATTAGGTCTAATCCAAATATATGGTTATTTTAATTAGTACTATGATCTCTCTCTTGATATAAATAAAACATTTCGCCTAGAAGTTAGAACACACTTGCCAAGTGCTAAGAGACAAATTCGTGTTTCTATTTGTTTATGAACACATCTTTGGGAATTGTAGAAACTAAAAGCACCCAAAAACAATTTTTGGCCTTGTACTTCTTGACCGAAACAAGCCGATGAGATCTGAACCTATAGCTATATAGAATTCTACAATCAAGTTTTGATTTTGATGAATCCACGTACATTTTTCTCTTGTTCTTTTTGATAACCAATATATATACGCAAGTTGGGAAAAAAGGCCTACTCTTCTACTAGAAAATTTAATTGAATTCTTATATAGCATAATAATCATAATTAATTTTATTTTTGAATAATATATATATATATATTCCTTATTATTATATCACATATATATATATATATATATATATATATATGAATAAGATTTCAAATTCCAATATTGTAAATGAAGAGAATATATACGTCGAGAGAATTTCCTCCTATTTGAAATCCAATGTGGGTCAAGTACTCAAAATTAATTCAAATCTAATGCGATTACCAGATACTTAAGGGTCTGTACCCTAGAGAATGATATATAAGTCTATTACTTATTTGAAAAACTTACTTCAAATTAATCCTCGATTGAGAAAAAGAAAAAAAAGATATCGATCGAGCTAGAATTTCAATTAGTTCCAAGGCATGCAAATTAGTTTGAACGAATTTGTAATCACCCCATATTAATCCTTCAAAATGGTGATAGCATTCAAGAGTATGGCAAAAGGACAAAGCCTAAAGAACAAAACAGCAACTTTTTTGAGATTATTAGCTACCATCATCACCCCTATAGCTTCCAAAGAGATCAAACTGAACTATTCCTTTATTAAATTCCCTACAAAATTTAAAGAAGCAAGCTATAGCGACCACATGACTTAAAAATGGAGATGAATAGTTAATATACCCTAAAGACAGGGAGTGGACGAAGCAAATGACATAAGAAAATCCAAGTTGCCTTTTCCCCTTTTTGGCTGGTCATGAGTTGTCTCTCCCGAATCTCAATTTGGTGGCTTTATTGTCTTCTAGTTTATGTTCCCACATACCCTTAAAAGAAGGTTTTAATTTTAAGAGTACCCAAACTTTTTTTGACTGACATATCTATATATCTTATATATACACTCATTTGGGTCAACTTAATTAACTCAGTATCTCTGTCAGTAGTTTCGATCATAATCCCTCCAAAGAGCATCCAAACAATGTGAACATTGACTTTCACTTGCTTCAATCTTATTTGTCAGTCATCTAAACGCAAGTATAATTCAAAATTTGTACTTTTATTGAACATCAACAGGTAATTTCATGAGTCATGACCATGCATCTATGATACATGTACAAATAACACATTCATGCATCTTTCTAATAATGTATTTAGATTTGAATTCACTTATTAAAATGATTAGAGATTGGTGAAATTTATCTGATCAGTAAGTCTCGACTTTAACACTCCTCACTCTCGTTAAGCATTATCATTTCTCCTAGTTCTCTATCATGTATTAAAAAAAACATTAATCTAAATTATTGTTCTAACGTTAACTTTGGGTATAGTGGCCTTTCAAAAAAAAAACTTTGGGTATAGTGGACAAAAAATTTTGAGTGGTAAACATTTTAGTATTTTGTCAAACAGAACAGATAGATATTTAAAATTAAACATCCCATGATACATATATATATGATGTATATACTATTCAAAGAGTTGAATTTGAATCTCTTATTAATGTTCTAAAGATCATTTCATCTATTCAAAATTAGCATATTTCAAAATTAATTAACATGTGCCACTTAATTTGATTGGTTTTGGTCGCCCACTATTCAACTTTTCTTGCTATAGCTAGTGACCAACTTAGAATATATAACACAATATTATTATATATGCAAAGATTGTAACATTATTAGCATAGAGTTTCTAATACTATAAATTTTAGAAGCAAATCTTTGGATTATTCACATGTCGTGGTAATCTTGGACTTTACTAGATTACTCCATCAAAGCATGCACAAACACAAAAAAAAAATTAATATAGTGGAAATTAGAGCATTACACTTTACTGAAAAACACAATGTCGTCTAGAGATCAAACTCAAAAAGAAATCAAAATGTTAATAATTAAACATTTGGTGTTAAAATATTATACTTTTGTGAAACTTACTTCTTGTCTGCTCGCCGACCAAAACGTTGAACAGTGGCAGCTTTTACGCATGTCTCTCTCTTTCTTCGCACAAAAAACCAGACGATCAAACCCTTCATAAAAATCAATCTCATCAAAACCCTAAAATCAAAGCAAAGACTCTCTCTAATTAATCACATAAAAACAAAAGATTAACTCCAAAAAAGTTAATAATTTATATAATATTCATTGCTTTCCCATCTTTTCTTTTTTTCTTTATATATATATAAACACACGAACTCCTGTCTTTTTAGTTCAGAACTCAGAAGCTGAGAAAAAAAGGAAGGAAAGAAACTTCTTTAGGGTTCAGATTTTCATTTTGGGGTTTGGGTTTTTTCTTTTTCTTTTTTTGGATTCGAAAAAATAATATGGAAGAAGGGTTTTCAGGGTTTTGCATTAAAGGGAATCTTCGAAACAATAATGGAAGTGGAACTAAATGTGGGAGATGGAATCCTACGACTGAACAAGTTAAGGTTTTAACTGACTTGTTTCGGTCGGGACTTCGAACTCCAAGCACTGACCAAATCCAGAAAATCTCAACTCAGCTTAGCTTTTATGGGAAGATCGAAAGCAAAAATGTTTTCTATTGGTTTCAGAATCATAAAGCTAGGGAAAGACAAAAGCGTCGAAAAGTTTCCATGGATGAAAATGACTTCATTTCTTGCACCAGAGAGAACAAGATTTCTACTTCTAAACGTACGTAAGCTTTTGTAAATTTAATTTTCTTTCTTTTTTCCTTCTTTTTTTTTTAATGTTGAATTAATGAAGTTTTTGTTTAATTATTTTTGCAGGGTTTTTTGAGGTTAATAATCTTCATCATGAGATTAAGGAATTTCATAATATTAATCATCAGCCTCATGAAAGGGTTATTGAGACTTTACAGCTTTTTCCTTTGAATTCCTTTGATGAAAATGATCATCATAATCAGCAGCAAGAGAAGCTGAGATTCCATGCAGGCGATTGCAGGGAAGCAATAATGGATCATCCACCATTGGATCTTCGTTTGAGTTTCCTGTGAAAATAATCACCATTATAGTTTCTTCTTCATCTTCTTCTTATTGTTGGTAGCTAGGTTTAGTCAAGATGAAAATAGGGTAGCATTTTGATCTAATTAAGTAGTTTATTAAGATTAATGTTAAATGTACTAAATCTTCCTTTTGAAAAAGAGAAAAAAAAACTAAGTAGTAAAACTTTTTTAAAGTATTACTTGATCTTTCAAATGCTTGGACATTCCTCCTCTATGGTCATCAACTGATCATTAAAAAAAGAAAAAAAAAAATATATATATATATATATATAAGATAAGTTAGTATTTTTAATCTCTATGTTTACTCTGTTGGATTTGGTATATATACTATCAATTCAATGAAATCAATTTGCTTAGGAAATTGGGAATTTTGCTTCCTCTCATGAAAAATGTTTTTCCTTGAAGTTCATAAAAATATGGATTATTCTCTGCATTGGGTCTGCTTCCATCTTTGAATTTCATGTATAAATATATACCAATATCAGTTCATGACCCAATTGGTCAAGAAAATGATGCTGTTTGCTTTTCTTTACTATATACTATACATATGACTTTCCTTATAATATATATGCTTCACATGCTACAAGCATTTTCTAGACATTTTATCCATCAAGATATGCCCCCCTCTTCACCTAAATTTCTTTTGCATTCCTCAATATGAATGATACATTTATCCCCATATCGTACTAGCCTGAAACTAATCAGTTTAGTCCGCGAACGTGAAAGGTTATAACCCTCTTAACAAATTAATATGGTTATATAGGGATCAAATTTGTGTTTTCATTCTTGTCTAGGTCTAACTCACTAACCATATATATTAATGAAAACTTGTTTCAACATAAAATGCTAGCAAAATATACATGGATTAGTGTTGTTGAATTTTGATAGATATATATAGCTATCTTTTGTTATATACTATATAATCCGAAGTCTAACTAGTCTCTTAGTAGTGTGCTTAAAGATTGTTATTAAAGTCTAATAATAGTTAGTGATTAAGTTTATGTGAAGTTTATACACTTTTACTATGTCATTATAATTTTTTAAAAAATAAAACCATTAACATTTTTTTCATTGATGTATATAAATAACTCAGCCCAAAGCTAATTTGGAGATCAATTCGGTTGGGACCAAACAAAATAGACTTTTTTTTTATTAATATAACCATTTTAAGTCTTTTTTGTGGGCCAACGAGACCCAAAATATTGTGTCAACAGTCCACTTCAATATAGGCTAACTATTTTGGGCCAATTGAGCCTTAATGTACTATCATATTGGTCTCAATAAGCCCAAACTTTTGGGTCCAACAACACCATGATATAATTTCTAGTTGGACCGGTACCCCAATTATTTTGGTCGTGAAAGACCCATTATCAGCCCAAGAATATATAAACTTTTAAAACAAAACAAAATAAAATATTTCGACAAAGCAATAATTAACAAGCAAATTCGAGGTGAAAATTAAAGAAGGATGGATGCTTTTTCCTTGCATTCATCAGTTTTATTTTGTGACCATATATCTTTGGCACTCTAAAGTAAGTTTATTACTATTATTGGTTTAATTAAGAGCATCATCGAAACTTACTAACTCGAACTTAATCCCTTTCAAATTATTCCATCTTTGAATTTCATGTATAAATATATACCAATATTCAGTTTTTGACCCAATGGGTCAAGAAACTTATGCTGCCGTTTGCTTTTGTTTGCTATACTATATATGATTTCCCTTATAATATGCTTCACATGCTGCAAGCATTTTCTAGACAATTTATCCACCAAGATATGCCCTCTCTTCACCAAAATTTCTTCTGAATTCCTCAATATGAATGCCTTCACATTGTACTAGCATGAAACTAATCATTTTAGGCCGGGAATGTGAAAGGTTATAAAAAAAACAGTTCTGGAGATCAAATTTGTATTTTCATTCTTGTCAGGTCGAACTTGCTAACCCTATCAATCAAACTTGTTTAATATAACATCCAAAGTCTAACTAGTCTCTTAGTGATTAAGTTTATGTGAAGTTTATAAACTTTTATGTCATTAATTTTCAAATAAAACCTTTTAAAAACATTTTATTCATTGATGTATGTATATAATTCAGCCCAAAGTTAAATTGGAGATCAATTCGGCTTGGGCCAAAATAGACTCAACTCAAGCAAAATATAACCATTTAAAGTCTTTGTCGTTTGGCCAAGGAGACCCAAAATATTGTGTCAACCGTGCACTTCAATATTCCTTACTATTTTGGGCTAGCTGAGCCTTAATATACTCTTAATAAGCCCAAAGTTTTGGGTCCAACAAGACCATGATATAATTTCTAGTTGGACTTGTAGCCCAATGTTTTGGTTGGGAAAAACCAATTATCAGCCCAAGAATATAAATCTCTCAGACCAAAGCTAAATTGGAGATCAATTCAGTTGGGACCAAACAAATAGACTCAACTCAAGCAAAATATAGCCATTTTAAGTCTTTGTTGTGGGCCAACAAGACACAATATATTGTGTCAACAGTCCACTTCTAGTTGAGCCTTAATATACCCTTATTGGTCTCAGTAAGCCCAAAATCTTGGGTCGAACATGACTATGATAAAATTTCTAGTTGGACGTGTAGCCCAATTTTTTGGTCGGGAAAGACCCAATCAGACCCATTTTCAGCCCAAGAATATAAACCTTTAAAACAAAACAATATATTTCGACATACCAACAATTAAAAAGCAAATTCTAAGTGAAAATAAGAAAATTAAAGAAGGATGGATGCTTTTTCCTTGCATTCATCAGTTTTATGTTGGGACCATATATCTTTGGCACTCGAAAGTTAGTTGTTGTGGGCGCAAATCGTGTGTCCGAAGCTGATAGGAGGAGCTCTGTCAAATAACCTGAAAGCACTAGAAGAGGCGTCAAGAGTGGCGGGGTTTGATCCCTCGTTTGTACTCCAATGTCTAAGTCAGAGCTCGAGATATAGGATTTTAGAGTGAGAGTGAATAAATAGAGAGTGTAAAATACCTCAGCTTAAGAGTTGTGGGTTTATATAGGACTTTTTGTATGGATCATGTGCTCAAGGTTATGTATGGAGCGCCAGCTGGCTGATTATGGGCCTTCGGGCTTTAAAGGAAATAAGGTCGAATGGCAAGGTTGTGGGCTTTGGGTCTCCTAAGTGAAACTCGTTTGAGCTTGTCTTCTGCGGTTGCCGAACGGCAGAGGTTGTAGGTTGCAATTGTGCTATGCTCAACATTAATTTAGTATTATTATTGGTTTAATTAAGAATATCAACAATATTTACTAACTTGAAATTAATCCCTTTGGAATTGGGAGTCAAAGATTAAAGTCCTGGAAATAAATACATTTCTGCAAATGCTAGTCTCTTTTTGTTCCACTTTGGAACCATTTTGGATTAAATGAATCAAAAACATAGTGTATTTTTCAATATTTAGAAGAGTAAAAGGCTTATGTTGATTTGCCATGTTAGTGGGCCTCTAAGCAATTATAAATCATTCAAGTGCCTTGGTCAGACTCAAGACACATGTTAAATTCCATTTGGAGAAGCTCTAAATTTTCTTCTTTTGATTGAGGCAAAGCATGTCCCAATTCTTTTCCCAAATGCTGAAAAAAGATGGTAACCAAACCTTCCTGTCTTTTCTTGAATTAGCCATTAACCTTATAATTCCCAGATTTCAGATTCAATGAATTAACTTTCTACATCCAAACAATTCTTCTCACCATTTCCCTTATTCTTATTCTTATTTTGCATTGTTCATGAACAATTGTTTTCCTTTTCCTCCCTACCAAATCCTTGAATGCCACTTCAATGAAAACTGCAGATTAGTTCCATTGGAAAGACTTGACCAAACTCATGTTTAAGCCTTGAAAAAGAAAGGCTTGGTCAGATTTCCATTTTCTTTGACTTAGCTTTTGTTTTTTTCCTCAATTTCTTTTGTGGCAATAAGTCATATTTCCATGTTTAATTTAAGGTTGAAATCTCAATTTGGTCTCTGAACTATTGTGAAAATCATAAAAAAGGGCCCCAACTTATAATAAGGTCAATTTAGTGCCCCAACTTTTCGTATCGGTTCAATTTGGTCCAAAACGTTAGAATTGACGGGATTTGAGTTACACGCAGGATTCAAAGCACGTGAACCCATCATAACAGTACACGTGTCCTTTATTTATCTGAAAAATAAGCTTACTCGAAAAGATGAGGCCCTCATCTGACATTTTATTTAGTATGAGCCGTTATTTGAGATTTTCGCGATAGTTCGGAGACCAAATTGAGATTTCAGCCTTAATTTAATCCATGTTTTCATGGCTAAATCAAAAATCCCTCATTAATTTCTTACTTATCCAACAGACATCACCACTGCACCTTTTCTCTTTCTTTCTTGAATGAGAAAGTCTCAAAAGTTTCATCAATTTTGAAGAGACAAACTTTATATGCAATTGTACATTTGGAGTACTCAGTTAATTTCCTTAATAATTGTCAAAGCGCTTGAACTAAATTTTAATTCAACTTTTTCATATTTTTATAGTGTCGTGTGTTGAACATAAGCTCCTAATCTAATGTTCAAGAGCTACTTGTACATCATCACTTAAATAAATAGAATTGTGGACCAAACTTAATTATTAAAAATGCCATTCACTATTAGCACTTAATTAGATGATGATTAGACCAAAATTCTTTTGGCTATCATTCAAATTGGAAGATTAGAGAAGCTAAGAACAACTTAAAGACTAAAGTAAGCACTTTGTTCTTGTTGTTTTCCTCAAAAAAAAGTAAATACATTGCTAAATGCATTACACTTATTTTTTCCTTTCCCCAATTTAGACAATTCTTCCCTATCCAAACATTAATCTTACTTAGCTGATACTTAATCACATTCATAAATGGAAAACAATAATAAAAATTTAAAAAACACTCTAAAAAATCTAGTAATATATCATAAAGCTCATTATTGAAGGGGGAAAAAAGGAATACCTAAAGGATTAATCAAGAATTGATGCCAAAAAAAAGGATTAATCAAGAATTAAGAAAAACAATAAATGATTTGAGAAACATAATTTTCATTTACTGATCAGAAAGTTTAAAAAAACATAACACTATTCCAAATTTAGTAATTTGACCCCACCCCCAAACACATCCAACGGCTCTAATTCAAAGCATGAAACTCTTAAATCAGCATCAGGACCGTTAAAATTAAAAATCCGAAAAAAAAAAAAGCAATCCAAATTTTTAATTAGTACGTAGTAACGTATTGCATGAACTCTAAATCAGATTCGATCCCAGCCATCGCTTCAGGCGCCAACACAACTTCCAGATCAACGCTCCCATTCCCTTCCCGCCCAGGAAACGCGGAGATCTTCCCGTCGAACTTGTTTGCCCCGCCGCTCCTAACCGCCAACGGCCGCCCCCAACCGAAATCGTTGTCGTACATCGGGAACCTCGGGGAGCTCCCCATCGTCATCGACGCGCCGTCGGCGTTCCCCAACGGGAAACACCGCGGATCTTTCTCCCAGTTCTCGACAAAACGACGAACCGTTTCGTCGTCGTGGGCCCTCACGCTCTCGTTCAATTTCTCGGCGCACCAGCGTAAGTCATGTGACGTGACGTCACCTGCTGACGCATATGTCGGGATGCTTTGAATCGCGTTCCCGAAATATAGCGGGTCCAGTTTCGGGTTCAGCCTGTGGCGGCAATTAACCGCCATTCTAAACGTCGTCGTTTTTGAAGATGGGAGCTTCCTCGCTCGCGTCACTGCTCGCCAGAGCAGAGCGGAAAGTGATTGAAACGACGAAATCTCCGCCGTATTTGACACCGGAGCTGTTTTAAGCATCCAATTCTTATCGTTACTTTGCTTGCCGAGGATTTCAACGGCGTTAACGTTTCCGTTAATGCAAAGCTCCTTTTTGGTGTCGTTTACTTTGGCTTTGAGTTCCAAAATGGATTTCCTGCTGAAACTGAAAATTCTCTCCCGTAACGGCTCGTTTTCATTGAATGTAACTTTGGGTCCACCATCCGGCACTTTCAAAACCGCCGGCGAAACCAAAACTGAATCCCGTGAAAAATCCGGTTGCCTCGCGATTCTCTCGAAGCTTTTATTGTTATTAATTTTTCTGCAAAGCTCGGCAAATGTATTGAAGAAATTCCAAAACGAAGTTCCGTCAGTCACCGCATGGTTAACGGAACACCCAATGAAGATTCCGTCGCCGATCTCCGTCACTTGCACCGCCATGATTGGTCCAAAATGACCTTGGTAACTAACCCTCTTGTCAAAACAGAAGAAGTTCTTAACGAACTCAGGAACGTCATCAAGAGGAGCAATGACGTCCCGGATAAACAAACTGGGACACGTGGCATGGTGGAATTCAACGCCGCCATCGTTGCAAGTTATGTAAACATAGCCATCTTGGTCGGTGAAAAGACGGCCGGCGAGGGGAGGGAAAAACGACAGCGTTTTGGAGAGGGATTGTTTGAGAAGAGGGATGAGGGAGTCGATAGGAAGAGGAGGGCGAGTAAAGAGACAACCTTTTTGAATGTAATGACAAGACAACATGGGGAGATCTGAAACTGAGAGTTTGAGGTTTCCTAAGTTTGAAGCTTTGTCTGGGAAAACTGTTGATTTTGAGACCAAAGTAACAGATGGAACTGAAGAAGAAGGCATTTTTTTGGGGATTGGGTTCTGACTCTCTCTCAGTTTTCTTCTGGAAGTGTTTAGTTTGAAGGGAGAGTGAGTGAAATATGGGAGGTTGCCAGAGCTATTTATAGGAGTTTGGGTGCATGCATTTAGTCAATTTGATTTCATTCGTGCCTTATTTTAGGTGTCAAAGATAAAATTATTTAATTTAATTCCTTTGTTCTTTGTCTCATTTGACTGTACGTAGTTCTCATTTTCCTTCTTTCTTTTTTCCCTTTAAATTTGATTACAACCATAAAAATGTTTGACCAAATTAAATTCACCACTTTTTTTTAAAGAAAAATTCACCACTGAAACTGAGTTTATATATAATACACCGTTAGAGAATTTAGTAGACTGCATAAATGGATCTTGATGGGTGATATGTGATCCCTGGGACTAGATTAAAATATTTAAAATTTAATTAGTTCAGAAAATGGAAATGTGTCAACTCCACAACCCGTTTCACCTTGTGGAGTCCAAAATTTACACCGCCGGTGTATCAAATAATTACCCTAAGTGAATATACTGAACTTTTGTTATTTTACTTGAACTTTATTTATTTTAATTTTGTTTATTTAATATGAAACAACCAAGATAAGAAACATAATTAATAGGAATTGACAAATTGAGTAATGTTACTTGTCCTGCCTAATTTTATCGTTTGATATCCTCTCTGACGTGGCATTTGAAAAAGTTACCATAATTTCTAAAAGTATATTTAATAATACCCTAAAATCAACTTATCAAGGGAGTTACTATACAAACCCTCCTTATTTGTAACTAGGGCTAGATCTGGAATAAATTTGTTATCTTAATTATTAGGTGAGATAACATACGGTAAAATCAGACGGGACAAAAAGTATTTCCCTGAAAAATTTGCTTATTACATTTAAATATATCACCATGAAATAAACGATAGATTTTCTTATATATATAATCATTGAGATAATTGATTGAGATATAGCTAAATGATTGTCTCTAATTTGGTATGACTAAAGTTCGATATCCAGAAGCACGGAAAACTTTTTCATATGCTTCGGACTTGAGAGGGATTATTCTCGCACCAATAGACTTCGGAGATATCTTTATTTAATTACTTCCTCTGTCCCTTTTTGGGACCTTTTTTATCCCAAATTATCTGTCTCATTTAGATAATCAAAGCATTTTGACTAATTTTTACCCCTATATTAAATGTAGGCAGAGAAACACATGTTAGGTAAAGTTGGGGGTAGTATTGTAAAATGTGGTAAAAGTCTTACAGAATTTTGTGTCCCAAAAAACTTTCTTAATATTTGTGATACGGTCAAAATGGACAGATAATATGGGATGGAGGGAGTATTATTAAAGAAAAAATATCACGATGAAATAATGTAATCTTATCGGGTGAAAATCAAACATATTTAAACGTTATATATATTGGCAACATTCAATAGAATCGTATAGTGGCAAATTTAGCATTAATTATTTCATTCCATATTTCTATGTTATAATTAAGATATTTTTCAAAGAACAAATTTGAAATTTACGTACAAGACTAAAGGTCTAGCCAGCTAGTACAACTTGTGAATTAAACTTTAATTAAGTTGCGGAGCAAGTGGGAGTAGGCTAGTGGTAATGAAAAATAACAATTTGGGGGAGAATTCTGTGAATTGAAGAAAGCTATATGAGGAAAAAGAATAGTAATTGAAATCTGATATGGACCTCATTATATATAAAGATTAATATACTAAAGAGGGAGAAGATTTTTCCTTCATATCTCAGGAATCTAAATCAAAGTTAAAACTTAGTATATATTTCTTGGATTAATACATAAAAAAGCCCACATATGCGAGATTTGCATGCCTAATGCCCATCCATCCAAATCCATATATATACACCAAATCTCTCACCATGTCATATATATATAGCTAGCGAAATTTGATCAGTTCTACTAAGATTCGATATTCAAATTCATATATATATATATATATATATATCATGAAAGATTATGTCTAGCATGCATATGAAATGATTTTAGTCTTTGACTTGAGCAAACTCTTGAATTGATTAATAGATCAATATTGAAAGTTGGAGCAAACTTGCTCCCTAGCTATATTATTTAGTACTTCTCTATATTCTCAGTCCGAATCTCATATATGCATATGCATGTAAACAATGGCGGATCTAGGAATTTTTTTGAGGGTGGGCACAATATTCTCTTATATACATAAAAAACATTTTTAATGACTTATGAACTATGATTTAAGGGTATAATGATAAATTAATCAATCAAGGGTGGACACACACTTGATCGAGTTAGGATGGACACTAACCAAAATTCAACATAAAATAAAAAAGAATTTTAAAAATTGAGGGTGGGCCCATGCCCACCCTCACATAGGTTCGCCCCCTGCATGTATAATGCACCACTGTCTATTGAACTAAGTGAAAGAAGTTTGATGCAAATGAAAAGATGGTGAAGAGTTTCTCTTATTTGTGGTCTAACATAACTCAACTCTGAACATGAACAGAATGGGAACGGGAAAGGGGACAGCAGGGGCCATGGGCCCTGCTCCGCCAAATCAAAGTTGATTTGGAGTCATATTTTTCAATGAAAAATCATGGTAA